>BMAO01012759.1:0-19383 GCA_019973975.1 Trichonephila clavata
GACAGGAGGGTTTGAATGTAAGGGGTAACTATAAGTCACCACAGGGTTATCCTGGAAATATAAATGATCAGTTGTACAAAATGAAAAAAAATAATATTGTTGGATAAAATTCCTTCAATTCTCTGCATAATCACTCCCTACATTTAAAAATTGGTCTTATTTGTTCTCAAACTCCAGAATTCTAATAGTATACTCCTTTGCTGCCAGTGAATATAGTCATTGCATTCTCCAAATTTTCATCACTTCCAGAACGTTTACCACCCAGAGAACTGTTACAATCGTTTCCTAGAAAAACGGTCTTTTCTCTCAGTTTAGAGGGGGGGGGGATAGAAGAAAAGTCTAGACTATCGTCTTTTGTTTGAATGCAGTGAACACAATGATTAATGAACTGGGGCAGAACAATATAACATACAAATTCTGAAGTCCATGAACAATTACGACAGATGCTTGAATCTAGAAAATAATTATGTGGACAAGGAAGGAAGCCCCAAAGTATAAACAGAACTATTTTCTAGTAAATATGTTTTCTCCCTTGTACTACTAAACGCATTTTCTGGATGCACTTCGTATTTTGCATTTCTCCAGTTCTACGAGTGCTGGAAATGCTATTATTAACATTCATATTAAGACAAGATTTCATTATGATAAAGTTCTTCGTTATTTTAATGAATTGTAGTATGAATTACCTGTAATAATCTGACATTTTATTCATAGCAATTAAGTGTGCCTCATACAAAAATTGTTTTACACTGCATCAATTTATCTTTAGGGATATTTTTAATTGTGTATTTGGTTGTTTTTTTCTCAGATCACTTGTAACAGATCCGCAGAGCAGCGAATTGAATTCTTTGGATTTAAGGATTTTCCCCATATCTCCTTTTTTTAATAAAAAAATGATGGAGATATGGGGATTTTTTTGTGGTTTTTAGATTTGCTTAATATATTTAAGAAAAATATGCTAAAATTAAGAAAATGAAAAGAAATTAATATTGCTAAAATGGGTAAAAATGTACAAAAAATAACATAAACGGGACCCATTCTGTAGAAAAAGTGTATGAACAAATTTTCAATTTCTCAATTCTGATGGGTTGCTATGTTATTCATTTTAGAAATGACCTTCAGGATCAGAGATATTTTAATTTTACAAAAACTAGAAAACTTTATCTTACTTATTATATGAAATTGCTCAAAATAACAGTGATTATATTAACATAAGGGACTGTAATTTTGTAATAAAACAGTGATTGATAAATCTGGAGATTAAAACACTTCTATTACCAGAACATACACAAAAATTTCAGTTAATTATTTTCAAAACTTTTTGAGCAATCCCAGTCCCCGTTTGAACATTTTCAATAATAAAAACACACACACATTTTGAGTAAAACACATTTTAAAGTATGACATATCTTGCTTGAAGTAGTGGCACTTGCTTTTACTAAAACACTTGTAGTTTTTGTTCTAGTGAATGAGAAATAAAAAACTTGGTATTTTTATAAAACTAATAAGATAGACTAAAGTCCATAAAAAAAAATTTGTCAATTTTTGACAAAGTTCAACATTTTAGGGTACCTTAATATCTACCTCATATACAAGCATAATATTTAAACTCCATTATTTGTGCTACTTTTACTTGTCAATTGATAGACTCTAAATTTCAGGAAACAGTTAAATTATTTTTTAAAAATTTAAATCTTTCCTTCAAATTGCTACGAAATAAAAGTTAAATATTCTCCACATTAGTGTTATGTAGATAAATCAGCCTTTTCCAAGTATTTTAAAATCATTCCAAGAAAAACAATACATTTTAAAGAGAATTTTGAAACAGGAAACTTCCAAGACCAATCATCATTAATCATCATTACAACTTTCAGGACGCATCCACTAGAAATCAATGGGGATTACGAAAAAAAAGTTGACACGACTTTATTAATACAGGTTTTGTGTAATGAAGTCACTTTAAGTCTCTTTTCTAGTCATACATTAAAGATTTCACTTAAAAAAAACTTTTCACGTGAATTCTATTCCTTATAGTATGAAGATCGTGATCAAATAGTTAGTTTCCACTAAAGAAATGGGAAATTCATTTACAGTTATTGACACGTAATTTTAAAAATGCATTTATCCACCAAATGACTTCCTTTATTGACATTTTCAAATTTTTTGTTAAAGAAAACTTTATACTCGTATCTTTAATTCAAAACCCTTCTAAGCCCCGTTATAAGATTTGAATATTAATGAATTATTCATGCAAGATAATTAAAAGTTTTTGTATATTATTTGATTCAATTTAAAAAACAATAGTCAAGTTCAGTTATTGTTAGCATAATTCAGTTTTAAAAGTCACATTCTTGATTATATATGAAAGATATAAGATAATAATCAGTGCAATTATACAAAGAAAATGAACTTTAATCGAAAATTTATCTTCGAAAGAAAATTCAATTTAAAAATAACAATTATTTTTAAAAAGAGTTTTACGACTTGATGAAGTTGTAGTCATTAGATTTAATTTATGTTATAGTTATAGTTATAGTTTATTTGTTTATGTAATGTGTATAAAAATAGCATTAAAAAACAATAATAAATACTGAACGATAAAATACGTTATCTTTTAAATTCACACGATTTTCTACAAAAAATTCACTACCGCGAGAAATGAAATTAAACAATGCATTTTTTTTAAAAGAAAAAAGATAAATCTTAAAAACTAGAGATTTAAAATAAACTTTCAAAAGAGCGGGAAATATGTTTTCAAAACGTAACCAAATAATCAAACTGTAAATTTTTTTTTAAAAAAATAAAATTTAATAATGTATTAGAATAACGGTGAAAACAAAGATACTCTTAAGGAAATTTGACGTTTAACAAATTTATAATGCAGTTTACTTAACAAAATAAATAAATAAATGCTGCAAGGGAAAAAGAAAAGTACGTAAAACACAGATAATTTCCTATACAATATTGCATCTGATTAAAATGTCAATGAAGATTTCTTTAACACGTAATAAAAAACTTAGAAAATTATTTTTCATAAAAGTAATAATAGTATTATTACTTTTCTATGCTGTTGACTGTTATCACTTTTTGTTAACAAGAACTTTTTTGACAGAAACTAACACAGCTTGAGCCAAGAAATTCATAACACATGTTCAGAAAGACAATATTTATCTCTTGATACTTGATCTAAATAAGTAAAAAGAAAGTACAGGAATATGGAGGGAATATTCAAAATGTTTTTTTTTTTATAAATCTTATAATTTGCTTTAAATAATTTGCAATCACGAAATCAAAATTTCTGTGGCAGTACAGACAGCGGTACAAATTTCTATGGCAATATCCCAAACTTTCAATATTTGCGACCCAATATTCAATCATAGTTACCCTCACGCCCCCCTCCCCATACAAATAACAATACATTGAATTCAATAATACTATACATTGACGCTTAAGCTACAATACAGCTTTAATCTCTTAAGTGCCACCTGCGTATATATACGTCTCACTCAACCAGTGCGTGAAATGCCCCGGGAGTATATATACGTCTTTCTGAAGTACGATCTTTTCTGTGCACTGCTATCCATAAAGTTATTTTGAAGGCTTTGGAATGCAATAAAAGGATCCTGACAGTGTTTGCAAAGGATTTGTTTATTCATTCTCCTTTTCTTTCCTTCCCCCCTCCAATACATCACCTACGCACGCCTTCTTGGGAAGCAAATAGCATAACTTTTAATCGACAGTGAAGGGATATTTGTAAACCGTACAAATTAAGATAAGTGTTAATTTTTGTATATAATTTCGTATATGGCAAGCCCATGAGGTAGGTCACTGGTAATTATTAAATATGTTCTTAACCTAGTACTGTTAAAGTAATTATAAAAATACATTGTGCAGTACTGATACATTTATAAGTGTATTAAATAAGTGTACATCTTAATTTTATTACTTTAATATGCCAGAACGTATTTTGCTTATTTTCAGTAAATTAATAATTTTTTTAAATAAACTTTTGTTTTCGACTTTTCAATATGCTCACAATCCCGCCCCCACCGGGGGGGGGGCATGCCCCACAGTTTAAAAAACGCTGCTATACAGAAAAAAATATTAAATTTTTTAATTTCTTTTCTTATTTATTACTTTTAAGACTTTATATAAAAGTAATATCTATTATTTAATGCATATAACTCACGAAAAATCTATAGCTAACTATTGTTACTATTCAATAAATTTGAACCATTAATATATATTATTCGTACAGTATTTTTATTTTATCTCTGATGCAGACAAGAAAATATTCTTTCCTTGAACTTTACCTTATATTATGGCTGTGAAACCTCTTACATTTACAATATATCTTTCTTTCCGAGTGAAAGGTTTCTAAGAGTTTTTCTTTGAATTCTTCTTTTTATATACACTATATTTATACCGAAATTGTCTATGAAGATATTTTTATCAATCAAAATAAGGTTTGTCATCTGAAATGGTCTTGGAAAATTATATTCCATGCTTTAGATTCAGAATCATTTTTTTTAAAATTTAAATTGTATATACTACGAAAATCTGTTGAAACTTCCGGGAAATAAAATTGTTTCTGAGACATTGCCTTTAAATTTTTTTTCGTGAAAACAAAAGGACAGTTTTCAGAAAATATAGCATTTGAAATTTTATTTAAATAAAAATTTAAATTATGACTATATTTTCTCTTTATTTTAAATTGACTGAAATAAAAGTTTTTACGAGTAAGGAAGTAATTAATTTTTGAGTGATCAAAAGGCCATTTAAAAAGTTATCCTTACAAAATTGATCCCAAGCCGATCTGCATTTCATGTACATTTTCTTTTAATTAATTTTAGGTTGAATCAAAAACTTTTGTGGAACACCACTCGAAAAAAGGGGAAAGTGAGGAGGGGGGATTAATTAAATTTAAAGAAGTTACTTTTTGTCCCTCAATGATTCTTTTTACTCAAAATGCTTTTTTTTTCTTTTGCTTGCTTTTTTTCTTTTCATTTTTTCAGCTTTTAAACTGTGTTTTAGTGGTCTCATTAAATTTTATAATTTCACGCAATTCATGCGGCTTTTTTTTTGCACTGTAGAAAATAGAATTATACATTAATGCATTTAAATATTTCATAAAAATTGATTTGATAGTAAATGGTTGGTAGGAATCCTTATGACTAAAACGTTTGCAAAAAATAAGTTTTTAAAGTAAAATTTCTTTTTGTTAGGTAAAAAATTACTTCGAGCATACGTATATTTTTATAAGATTACAGCAATCTACTTTTTCTTATATATATGTATATGTTACAGTTAAAATAATGTCTGTCTATTATTAATAATATTTCCAGTTGTTATTAATAACGACCAACTTTCTCAGTAAATGTGATAAATAATGATATTAATCACTTTAATCAGTTATTATAAATAATTGCCCGTGAAGTTCAGTCACTTCGATTAACTAGGAATAATTTATTGAAATTTCAACTGTAACGTAATTTTTTATGCGTTGATTACTGTGATAGTAAATCTCTCGATGTGTAAGCATTAGTAAAGGGATCTGATGGCCATAAAATCGTGAATTTGTTCAAAAATGTCAAAAACTTTCGATGATTTTATTTTCAGAGTAATGTAATTAGTTTT
This sequence comes from Trichonephila clavata, assembly GCA_019973975.1. Lineage (NCBI taxonomy): Eukaryota > Metazoa > Arthropoda > Arachnida > Araneae > Nephilidae > Trichonephila > Trichonephila clavata. The sequence goes on from BMAO01012759.1 coordinate 5,638, forward strand.
ATATAAAAATACCAAATTTTTTATGTTTTTATTTTCTAGAACAAAAGTTACAACAGTTTTAGTAAAAGTAGATACTATTTTCTGTTGGTAAATGGTGACCAAAATAGTATTTTGAAACCAAAACTAAAAAAAAAAATTTCAATTCCCTTCTATGTGTAATCCTCGTAATTTGACCGAGGTTAAAACTTATGGTCTCTGTTATTTTCGTCATCATACATTCCTAGTATTGTTTCTCAGAGCGACGTAAAAAAAAACATCTTTAAAATTCTAATTATTTTCCTGTAAAAAACGTTAAATTATTATTCGAGATTTTTTTTATGAATTACCTTTTTAAGCAATGGATTGATTTTCATCCTCAATAATAATTATTTACATGTGATTAACATATCTACACAGCGTCATCTGATCTGTGTATTATGTCACTTGCTTTTCCATAAATTACTCATACTTCCCTTTAACATTCCCCCCCCCCCCGTGTTTTTCCCTTCAAAAATTAGAGCTTAAAGAGCTCTTCAGTATCAACGTAGCTCTCAAATTGTCCAGAAAACTTAGTTTATTTCATAAAATGGATAACTGACTTTTTAAATGACGAACCTTTGATAAAACAACAATAAATGTTATTATTTAAATAGAGGAAAATTAAATAAAAAAGCTAAATTGTAATGTGTTAAATATAATCATGTATATATAAAAATTAATTTATAATTTTTTTAAAGAGCTATTTTTTTATTTTTAAGAACTAAAAATTTCTTCAAAGTAGAGTTTTTGATTGATTGAATTATACATAGAAACACTTCACTCAAGAAATAATTATCGACTCTGAAAGAGACGGCTTGTGCTATTCCAAGTATTCCAAGATGTATTTTAAATCTTTATAATAATTTATTTAAATTTCAGAAACTAATTCAGGCGTTTAATTTCTTTATATATAAATCTCTTTTAAAAACTCCCTCAAATACGTTTGTTTCTAAAAATTGATTTTCCATTCTAAAGTCAACGATTTCATTATGCTTATGGATTACATAAAATCATTACCACTTTCCTTTCGTCTTATTCAAATATTTGAAATTTAAATAATCTTTCTATTATCTCCTCGAATAGCATTTTCATGTAATAAAATAATTTTTTACTAGATTATTTTTGATAACGAAAGTAATTTTTAAAATTTTCTTTTCCTTTGCAGATATTATGTTGCTTGAAATTAAAATATGTTTGCAGCAAGAATCGATATTTGGATATGCACTTTAAACAAGTATGGTAAGTGTTGATTTGCTTTTTTCAGTTTTCTCAATTTAAAACTCGTTACAAAAAATTGTAAAGATGAAAATAACAAAATTATTAAAGGGATTCATATAAATATAGAAAGGGATGTGTGTAACGAAAATAATATGAATTTTTTTCACATTGAAACAGTACTTAAATAAATTTATTATTATTTAAAAATTACAAACTTTTAATGTTAAAAAGCATATATATATATATATATATATATATATTATATATATATAGCAGTAAATAATTAAAAAGAAGACTAATAAATCCCAAGAATCTTAAGATCAGACCGGAAGAACCAAGAACATGGAACCATGACAAACAAAAAGAGAAATGTAGCTAGAGTGGAAAACTATTATGATTTCTCGAGCTGTCATATAAATGCTTTTTTAAAGTTTATTCTCAAGTAAAAATATATTTAATTTAAATGGATTAATTAAATATTGTATTTAATTTAATTTTAAGAGATTAATGAGACGTCATAGACACATGTTAAGTGCAATCGCGTGCATCCAGTCAGTCAGTTCATAAATTCATGTGACGGCATAGTCACATGATAAATGCAATCATTTCCATCCAATCAGTTGATGCACTTCGCTGTTGCCAACTTTTTTTTTTTTTTCAGAAATTTTCTTTTAAAAAGTGCATATTTTTCAACAATAATAACCCACATAAGTAAACAAAGTACACTTGATTAAATACACGCAAAATCTAAGATTTTTTTTCAGTTTTAAAAAAAAGTTTTTAGAGTTTTAATACTTGAACATCTTTACGCAATTATCAAGTATGAAATTGTATTCTAAATAATTTTACAATTACAACTACAAGTAAGTACAATATTTCTCTTTACATTCGAAAAAATGAACTACATCTATGCTATTACTTCGATGAGAGAAATATTGTACAAATTAAAGAATGTATATCAAATAAAATCGATATGTTTACGATAAACTTAGTGAATAAATTTTTCATTAGATAAATTAAGAAATTTCTCTAATTAAAAGCTTGAAGAAAGAGAATATTGATTCAATTAAATTCAAATGTACAGAAATGTTCTGATGAAGAGAAATCATTTTCTGGAGATTAAGAAAGAGTTCTCTATTTGAATTATTAGAAATCTGCAAATTTATTTCATGGTGTCCTGCTAAGTATTCATAATTACATGTTTATACAACAACATTAATACAACTGAATAATTATTTTCAGTAAATAGAATTGTCTCTACATATTTTTAAAGCAAAAATAATGCATTCAGTAATCTTATTAGAACTCTTTTACGTCTGAAGATGTAAAAGATTTTTTTTTTACCTGAGTTTTTTCTTTTAAAACAAAAAACATAATCCATTCTCTTAGATAAATGAACAAATATATTGATTCTATGCTTACAAAAAAGGTAAAAATATCCTGTTTCTCAACAAAAAAAATTATTCCTTTTAGCATGAAAGGTAAAAAGCACTTGACTACAGTTTTAAAAAAATTAAAAATAAAAATGTTGTTTTCTTGAGGGAAAAAAACCTTGTTATCATATTTTACTGTCGAGGAAAGCTTTAATAAACTACGAAAGAAAATTTATTAATGAAGATAAATTAAATTATTTTTGCACCAAATTAAACTGTGCATGGTGTTAAATATTTTTATTTATTTGTATTTACGTTCAATTTGATTTGATTTTCAATTCTTTTTTATTATGATTTTATTTATTCTTTAAAAATTGCCACGTTGAATAAATACAGAAATAATCAAAATAAGGATATTTGAGTAGAATTTTTCGTTAGATATTATTTCCCCCTCCAAAATAAAATAAAATGTTTCTTTTTTTGTAATTTTGACAATTTTAATTACATTTCTGTTTATAAAAACACATGCATTAGCAATTTCTTCCCGTTCTCATTTAATTTCCTAATCAGTTTTAATAAAATTATTATTCATTTTTAATTGGTACGTTTTAAATGCAGTATCTTGCTTTTTCATGTATCAATATTGCAACTGAAAGACTAAAACAGGGCGTAGAATTAAAAAGCATATTTATATTCAAATTAAAATCATCTTAATTAACGCTAATAAATGTACTATTTCATTAAAAATATTTGTATCTTAGTATTTTTGTATGAGAAAATATTTCAGTAGAAAAATAAATTTTTAAATATTTTAGGACATTCTGTGTATAAAATCTCCTATAAGTAAAATCTGTATTCTGATATTTATAAAAATAGAAAAAAAAAGTGTGTGTGGACTTATGACCACACGATAGAAATGATAACTTCAAATTTTGTAACGTTATTTCAGGGATTAATTAGGTGAATAAAAAACTAGGGGATATCAGTATTGTCATATAAAATTATTTATTCATTATTATTATATATGGAAGAGAGAAACCCTAAACATTTTTGTTTGCATTCACTGTATAAAGAAAAATTCAAAATGTAAATAATACTATCTGATGAAAACATTTCAGCGTTTTCTTATATTTTTAAAGTTTTAAACTCTGAATCGTTTTTTTTTTAAATAAAGAAAACTATCAGTTGTAATGTATCAGAAAGTTGTCTTTCCGCATATGTCCCGTAAACCTCAAACTGGTCAATTCTTTCGTAGGTTTATTACAAATAATTATTTCTGGTGGTTTTAGCAATTTTTTTTCGTTGCATTTTTACGGCTGATTGAAGCGGAAAAGTGCCTTTTTTAAAAAATATTTTATGTGAAAAGAAACAGAAAAATAAAAATTTTCAAAATTACGAAATTTCATAAATTTTTTAAAGAAGTTTTACAATATTCCATCTCAGTCTAACTTGGCAGCGTTGAGAAAGATACACAATGTACCAATATACTTGAAAAACACATGTAACTTCCTTCTTTTAAAAATTTACATCCAAGAAAATTGTAAAAAATGTAAAACATTGCAGAGGTTGGGATATTAATAATATATTTCAAGTTAATCATATGTTAAAAGCATTTGTTTTTTAAACGAAGTTAATTAATACAGTCAATAGAGCAATGCCATGAAATTCCAGTTTGGCTGAAAACTGGACGCCAAATTGGCGTTCCAGTTTGACAAAATTTGGCGTCGAAAAACGCCAAATTTTGTCATTGTTATAACAATAACATTCTTAGCCGAATGAGTGTTACAATCTCGAACGTGATGTTTATTCAAGTTCACTCTCCAGCAAAATGCGCCTAAAGAAGTTACTAATAACCGACTATTTTTTAAACAAAGTTAATTAATACAGTCAATAAAGCAACGCCATGAAATTTCAGGCTGAATACCAATTTTCGATGCCAAATTTTGTCATTGTTGTAAGTCTTTTTTTGTTGAAGGACTTTACATTGTTACGAAAATTTCCGATCCATTCTTATCAGCGATACAAACCGGAGCGTAACAATGCCTGATATCTTAAAACGCATCATTCAAGTTCACTCTCCAGCAAAACGCAGCTAAAATAGTTATCACTTCAAAATTCCTTTTATTACTTTCCATATTGCGTAGATTATCTGAAAGCTTTATTTTGAACAAAATTAAGGGATGTTCAAATAGCAAATTAAACAAAAATTATGCATTTTTGAACCAAACTCGAATGGCTATATTTTTTATTGTTTTTTACTTTAGTTATATTGCTGACTCTTTTCCTGAAAATTGTAAATATAACACTACTAATAACAATTATTTGTGGATCTTGATTCTCTTAACCCTGAAGTGGCGCATTTATCCAGTAGGACAGAACCCGAGACCTTTGGATCCGAAACCGAGTAACTTAACCACTTTACCAAAATGATCACCATGGTGTGGAGGTTGTTACTGGCTTATATAGATTATATCACTACACATTCCCCTACCATAAAGTTGGTTAGGCGAACGAACGATATTGTTGTGAATGGGAGCAGTCAGTTTTTTATGTGTTGGATGAGCTGCGTCATGTTTATCTGACGAAATTTTTTTCCCCTTGGTTGCTCTTTTTTTGCGGGTAGATGGCGCCACGACAGATCAGTAGAGGTTTCGCTTTTCTTAGTTAAGCTAGGGTCACCAAATGAAGTGGCGCACTTATCCGGTAGGACAGAACCCGGGACCTTTGGATCCGAAACCGAGTAACTTAACCACTACACCAAAATGATTACTATGGTGTGGAGGTTGTTACTGGCTTATATAGATTATACCACTACAACCCTTTAACTGCAAGGTTATTTTGATGATTTAAGTACATAAATTGTCAAATGTTTTTATTGCAAAAATCAAATGAACAAAATAAAATATAAATAGTAGTTAAAATTGATAGTTTGAATTTGCTTTGCGAACACTTTGCGAAGCTCAAACCAATTCCATAATTATTACACCAGATTCGTGTTCCCTCTTCTTACCTTTTTTCCCATTTCCATCCTTTTTTGAACAACAAACTTTAAACAACCTCGTTGGCTGACGTTTTGCTGGAGCAGGAAGAATATGGGGTATAAAATGCCGATCACTAAGATGGGCAAGGTTATCTACTATAGGTGTGTCGCGATCCTTCGACCACTGGTGTGAAAGGGTTTGAGTAAGAAACAGACATTATCTAAATACTTTTATTTAGCTTTTAAAACTTATGAGAATTAATGAGAATGCTCCCTGATAACTAATCCCGAGGATCAATAAAACTTATTAATCCTATTAGATAAATATAAACATCTTATCAATTCCCTTGAACGCTTTTTCTACCAACTTGCTTAATCGTCAGCCATAAAGTGGACGACTTCCACCTATCTCTGAATCCTTCCCGTTGGAATTAACATTACGAAGTGCGACCACCGGTCTCTCATACTATGCTTTTCACTAAGGATCAATTTTCAACCATCCGCCTAGTCCTCAAACTTAAATAGAAGTTTGCATTTACATAAAATCAAATTCTCTCTATGGAAGGCGGTTTTCAACTAAAATCACAGCTAAAAAGAGTATTTTTCCAAAGAGGATTAATAGAAGCCCGTATAGAAACCGTTACAGGGGTTTGTCAGGATTTTTTTGTCTAGAAGCTTTAAAAAAGGCTCTTCTACAACTTGAATTCGAAATTCCAAAAATGTAATACGTTTGTCAACTATCTTTTTAGTGAAAAAAGGAGTTTTAGAGTACCTTGTCAAGTAAATGTAAAAATATATTTTAACATTTTTTCTGGCATTTCCGTATTGTCGGATTAAACGGTGTTTTTCTGATCACGACAATATGCACTACTCATAGATTGTAGTCAAAAACAATTTGTGGCTTGAGTGTGTCTTCACTTTTCTTGTTTTTGTCATGAAAGTTTTATGAATACTGTTCATCAAACATGTGTTGAATAGAGCCCGATATAGATTTGAGTTACATAAAGAGATGTAGTAGAAATAAACTTATCCCGATATGTATTCGGGTATAACAATAAGATGCACTAAAAAAATTATCCCGTATAATACTAGAGTGTGATATTTTTTTAGCATTATTGCCATGTCCAAGATAATCTCGGGTATGACATTTTGGAGTACTCGTACCATTCCCGAGATAATCTCGAGCATGACATTTTGGAACGCTGCTACATTGCCCGAGGTAATCTCGGGCATGACATTTTGGAACACTGCTACATTGTCCGAGGTGATCTCGAGCATGACATTTTGGAACTGTAGTTCCATACCCGAGATAATCTCAGGCGTGATATTTTGGAACACTGGTACCATGCCCGAGATTCTCTCGGGCATGTCAGTTAAAAAGTTAAGAAATATGTTAGACTAGTAAAGAATTCATTCTTCTACTCTGACTGTAAAAAGATTCATAAAGTTTCATGTAACGAATACAACTTGAATGTAACGAACATTCAGCTTGTTGAGTATTCAATAATAAGAAAGAAGAATCTGTAACTTTTATAGCATTGAAGGTATTGAGACGTACTTCGTATTAACTTATTGATTAAACGTAATCAATTTTGAAGCAATAAAAGAACTTAGTTTCTGATCAGATGGGAGAAAAGTATGAGATAAGTCAAAATTTATTAATTTTTTTTCATTGCAAAATGGTCTCGCATATTTATTAAAAATGAAGTTTAAGTTTGCTTAAGTAGTTATTAACAAAGTTAAACATCATTAGAAAGTAAATTGAAATCATGAAGCATCTAAAGCAGCAAATATCATTTTGTGTTAAATCTTCTATGTGTTTTACTTAAAACATCTCCCAGTCTCAAGATTTATCAGTAAATAAAAAAGAAACTCATATCTTTTCATAATTGATGTGACTTCACGCTAAAAAAATCACCTCCGCTTATAGAAGTATATGATTATTAAAATGTTCCAAGAAGGCAAATTTTCCACGAACATTGGAAACCATCGCAGAGGTGTCCAGAACTATCCGAGTAATTTTTTTTATCTGCTCTTGTTATTTTTTAAAAATCTATTTACAAAGGTTATTTCTAGCTTTGAGTTAAATATTTACCCTCACTAGGTTAATACCATTCCGCTAATTGTGAATTTATATGATGATGCATAGAGTGTCTCAAAATTCAAGGAAGAAATAATTTTCGTAAAACCACAGGCTTATAATTAAAAATTGTACGTGTGCATATATATGTAGCTTTTCAGATAAAGCTATATGATTTTGCTGGCCCAATACCCATTCCTCAGTTGAAATTTTCCATGGCCATTTTGCATAAATGTGGCTGTATTTCGTTGATACTGAGCTCAATTTTCTACTTCAAGGCATGAATGGCCGTAGGTTTGTTGACAGGAACCTCACACTTCAAAAATTCTCAAGACAAAAAACTCCAACGTAGCATCGTTAAATTACGCGAACAATTCTCACCCCCAAAATGAGAAATTACGCAACTTGTACATTTTAAAATATTATTCAACAACAGAAACGCTTTGTTCTCTCGTATAACACTCCATTTTTAATAATCTTGAACTTTCAGCAGTTGCGTGGTCTTTTCTTTTTTTATTTTCTTTATCAAATAGTGTTAAATTCAAATCGTGCGTGAATTTTAGAACATCCTTTATAACGATGATGTATCGATATGATTTTCTAAGACCAATGCAAGAAAACTTAATGGAATCACAGAATCGTATTTGAGCACTTATGATGTTTGCTTTTAATTTCAGCCAGTCCAAGGTGATGAACTAAATTCTACCCTCCTGTTATCATTTTAACACATATATTTTCTTCTAAATCAATTATGTCTCAAATCTAAAACCAGTGAAATATTAGGGGAATATTTTTAAGGGTTTATGTGTATGAAAATCAATAGCGACACTCTGAAAAACTATCGATCTGGTTGTTATACCATTTACAATAAAACTTTCACGGCTGGTAAATATCAGAATGTTAATATGTAGAATAGTTCTTTATCTGTAATTTTATATACACAAATATAATTATAAATATTATCTAATTTTAAAATAAACTCGTATATCGTTAAAAAGTACGCCTTTTAACAAATAGAAAATTTTTAATTTTGGACAAGGATTTCCGATCGAGATGACAGGCAATGTTGCTTTTGGACACTTCTGTAGTAAAATTTCGAAAGTAAAAAGCTACCTTCAAAATTTGAAGAACTTTTTATTTGAGAAGGAAAGATATTTAATTCCCTTTTTTCTTTTAAGTTCTGTTGTTGTTGTGTTGTTGCTAATCCTCCAGGGTCAGACGAAGTCAGACAAGATCAAATAAATAGTTGACTCTCAAGAAGTCCAGCACAAGAAAGGGATCCGTGTAGATATCTTTGCTTGTGTAGAAAGGGATCCGTGTAGATATCTTTGCCATACAACGCATTATGTGCTCCGGGGAAGCCTGGTGATCTTGACACTTTGCACAGATGGAGAAGATCTTCTTGTTTGCTGAGAATGAAAGGCACTTGATGTGACCACTAGCAAGACGATAAAGTGTAGTTTTGGAGCATCTATCACACTTGAGGGCTAGGGCCAATCCGGGTCTATTACCCGCATACCAATGATGAGTGGGAAATGCTCTCCATTCTACCAAATTTTGAGATTTTTTTCACGAGTATAATTCCAGATATCTTTTAAGTTTTAATTCCATCTAATAGGAGATAGTATGGGAAGAAGAACATTTCGGAAGTAAAGGAGATAGAAATTAAAATTAAGTTTATAGTGGCAAGTTAGCGTATTTATAACTACCAAATAAGAGGTTCTGTGCGTGCGTGCGTGCATGCATGTGTGAGTGACTCATGTCTGTAGCTCATGACGCAAGATCTAATGTTGGACCAGAGCTTGGAAGAGTAAAAAACATCTTAAATATCGTAACTCATATTGTAATTTATACTTTAATTTTATTCAGTTTAAACATTATTGAATTTTTATTGACTATTTTATTTCTGCAAGACATTTACTTATAACAATCAATATCTTTAATTGTGCAAAATTCAACTTCTTTTTCAATAAAACCACGCTTTCTGTTGATTATTCAACATAAACGTGAAACTCCAGATGGAAATAGCGCTTATTGTCACTGAATCTACGAATTAATTCTTTGGTCAAATAATGATATAGGAGTCCACCCAATTTCGACGTATACTCCATTACATCAACAATCAATCGTATTTGACGATCACAACATGATATGATGAATCTTTCCCCTAAGATTGATTATCTTAGCTAATGTGAACGATGATGTGTAAGGTGCTTGCACAGGTCGCCAAAATAAAGATTGTTATAGGTTGTTAAACCACTCAGAGTCTTGTTATTCGTGAACATTTGCGGTTACTATTTCCTTTCAGAATTAGAAATCAACTATATCAGTGCTTCACAAACTTCCAATTTTCAGTCATAATTTTCATCGCACCCCTTTCATACAACGACTATATTTTGAATGAAATGATAATGTACTTTGAATGCTAAAGCTGCAATGCGACTTTAATTATGAACTGCACAAATTATCAAGATAAGTATTAAATTTTGTATATAATTGTGTGTATGACAAATCTATGGAAGTCACTAGTAATTACTTAACTTGTTTTTAGTTTAGAATTGATAAATTAATTATCAAATACTTTTTGCCGTGCTGATACATTTATAAGTATCTTATATCAGTGTGAGTATTTTACTTTTTATTATGTCAGAATGCATTTTGTTTGCTTGTGTTTTGCTTCCTTTCAGTAAATTTTGATAAAAACTTCGAACCTTTTATTTTTGACTTTTTGTTTTCATGTAGAATTATCATGCCCCCTTTAATGGAGTACCCCCATGGCTTGAGAAACGCTGAACTCTACGCATCTAACCGTTATGTAGAATTTTATTTATGGTTATACAACATGTCATTATCTTGAGTGTGTGTGTGTGAATTTAAGATTTTCAAACATATCCTTTATAATAGGACAACAATCAAAATAATATTATACAGGTTTATTTCCTCAGTTATTCTTCAGTATAGTCAAGTACCGTAACAAAGATATCAAAAAGACCTATGCAAATTTAAATAAATATAATTCTATTTGTATACGACAGGATAGCTTAGAGGATGTATTAAATTACTTATAATTATGTGATGCCACTCTTATATTATTCCTGTGCAATTATATATATATATATAAATATTAACATATTGAAATTTGATCAAACCGATTTTAAATCCGTATCAGAATTTAATTCATTTGAAATATTTCAACTATTAGATGAGCATGTGATAGATATAATAAACTTTTATTAGCTAATTCCTAATGAGGCACACACACAAAAAAAATCTTTTATATATTTTCAAACATGCATTAAATATTTTTAATCTCAAAAATAAAATGGAATCATTTATGTAAAAATAATATTTGTATAAGTATTATATTTTTATCAGTATATTTTTCTGATAATATATGTTCTTTTTGAGAAAGAGAGAATATAATCAAATTTTTTAATTTGCTTTCTTATAATTTATTGTTAACTTCTTGTTCAAATGAATTCGTAATTAAGTTGTTCAAATGATGGTTTTAAAAGATTAAAATAACATTTAATAAAAGATCAAATGTGCTCGTTTCTCGTTCTTTCGTGTGTGTCTCATAGCTTATTACAATTTCTTTTTTTATATATACTGATAAGGAGAAAAATGCCAACACTAAGGAGAAATTATTGCAAACTAACAAAATTTCGGCAATACATTTGTTTAGGAAACATACTTAGTTGATCATAAGTAATAAGCTTGATCAGTTTCAAGATCAAAGGTTAATGTAAGAGCAAGAAGGGCCGTTTCAAATGTGAAATGATGGTACATTAATAATCAGTGTAACTGACAGAATTTTGAATGGAAACATGCAAACGTGTCGTTCAAGTATCAGTTTGTGGTATGGAATTACATGCCTTTTGCCCTTGGTCGATCAACAATTGGTTGTGGTTATACTGAAGTTGCCCTTAAAAAATGTTCCATTCGTGTTCGATTGGAGAATATGATCCGGTGATCTACCAAGTCAAGTCCACACTTTGGCGTGACATCACTGATGTCACGTTAATGTCATTGGAGTGTGGGACGCTAGATGTGATTTGGAGTTAATGGAATGAACACTACATGATATCTGGCTCAGAGCTGTTTCCCAGACAATTGATTTCTGGCAGTTCACTGTGTCCTTCTGGTTCCAACAAAAACTATAACTTCTGTTGTAGGTGCCCTACGATGCTCCAAAACCATGCTTTGAATTCGACTGTTTTCGCTGTCAGTGGTGGCCCGTGAGCGGATGGATCTCAATTTTCTTGAGATAATCCCTACCCGGAATCACTGATGTCAACAATCATGCTCAATGAATACGCTCCTAAAAAGTCTTTCTGCAATATCGCAGAAAGAAAAATCCGTCTTTTCTTGGTCCTGTTATACGACTTCGTTCAAACTCAGTGAGCTCGTGATAACGGCTTCGTCTTTTTATAAAAATACTCTTGACTAACATCAACTCAATAGTCAAATCTAAACGATAAATAACGCTTACGGACTTTACAGTATGTTTTAAAAGTACACTTAATTTCATCCTCAAGAGGCGCTTCTAGTGCTACACTTATGCTATTAAAGCGAGATTGAAATCAAAGTCTTATTTTATATGCATAAACAAATCTACCAAATTTCGTTTATTTAGCGCAACTCTTGCTTGGTGTTGAATTTTTATTTCCATCATTGTATTTTTTAACTCAACCGACAATAGTTGTTACCTTTCTTCTCTCGAAACTCTGTCCCAGTAATTACAAAGAATAATAATATATGATAGTTCTCACATCAGGCACAAATAAAGTAAGCAATCATTCAACCGTTCTTATTTTTTACATTATAAAAAATTGCACAAATAAAAAAAATTATTTTATTTTATTTTAAAAAGAAATTTTTATAAGTCTGGTATATGTATATTATATAAAAATCCGGTATTTATTAATAATATGAAATCTTTACAACGTAGTGTTATGCGCTCAACTCGCTTGAGTCGTCTTTCAGTTTCTTCATCAGAATCTGCATAGGAGCTATTATCATCTTCATTCCAGTATTTCCAATCTTTTAACTAATTTACACTGGATGCATAGAGTATTAAAATGACCAATAATAGCTTCTATCTATATTATCGCTATAAATTATTTCTGCGCCAATCATTGATCGCCGATACTCCAGTTGAGGTTTTGCTGACTCGCCCTGGGATTTCTTCTTACTACGCCGATTTCTTCTTTATCAAATTACAGCGCACGATGTTTTTTTTTTCATAGTAATATGCTTTCATTTTTTTTTTGTCCTTCTGTGGAATGTTTTTCTCTTGATTTCATTTATTGTTTTTCTGGATCATTGCGAACTTACTTCTCCTTATCACGTATATATAATTCCACCTTAAATTTTAATATTTATGAAAAATTTCAAAAAAAATTTTCCAAAGCGTTTCGCTCCCAATATTGTTCAAGTTTTTTTTTTACTTTCTTAATTTTATACACTTCATATTCTTTCAGTCGATATTTTCGATCATAGCTACAGTTATGGATGACATCGTTCTATTTTTTCTGTAGAAAACATGCCATTTCCGTGTGGAGGAGGTGTAAAATTAACTGTATGCAAAAGTCTCCTACCATTCCAGATCTTTTGAAACTCAACTGAAGTGAAATATAAACTTTAATCTATGAAATAATAAAGATTCAGAAATCCAAAATCTTCAACGAGATTCGTCTCTGATATAAGATATTTTTTGATAAAGATAGGGGCATAAAAACATGATCAAGTACTTCTTTGTTTCTCTTAGAGTTTTTTACAAATTGGATATAGGTGATCAATATGTCCAATGACGATTGTTTTTAGGACCAAAATGACTCTCCTCTTAGAAGAAAACCTGCCTTTCCCATTTGGAACTTAATTGATCAAACATTCGAAGCACATTAATATATAGTTTCAAATATATATATCGCTCCACACACAAAAAATTAATACTATTCCTTGATTTTGAACACAGTCTTCCGCAGCAAAATGTCCCATAAGGTCATGAAATTTACAACAGTGCTTTTTCTCCTGCGTTTCGGTGCAGCGAAAGAAATCTCTCATTTGAACCTTCA
>BMAO01012760.1:0-71803 GCA_019973975.1 Trichonephila clavata
GCATTGATTCGTGCTCCAGATGTCACTTTCCACTGAATTATGTTTATTGACTGAAACGTATATCTACATGCGTGTGTATGTGCTTGCATTTTTTTGAAAAGCTGTCGAAGTCTAGGTCTGTTGAAATTGTCAATAGTCACATTTCATATTCTACATTTAATATAATTATATATTTTGCTTTTGTTTACATATGTGTGTGTGTGAACAATATAGTTAATGAATTATTTAATGAAATTAATGGATAATTTCTTCAAAAAAAATCCTACAACTTTATATAATTGTTACATTTTTTTATTTTTAATTTTTCATATGTAAAATAATATTTAAAGTATATTAGGAACTATTTATATAGAGAAAAATTTTGTTAGTTTATTATCTGTACATGTATTCTGTGTAAAAATATAAAAAAAAAAATTGGAAGCATACAATGCAATATGTTTAACAGTGTACTGAAAGGTATTAATTAGATATTAGAACGTTTACGTTCAAATTGCTTAAAAATTTTCGCCTAATTGCACATGTAGTTTACCTTGATTTGCATTGTTTGTGGTATTGTGTTTTCTCTATAATTTTTACGTATATGATTATTATTTTTTATTGGGGTAGTAGCTTAATTCTGCGACTCGATTTTTTGAGAAATTGAACCAGTTCTAAAGTTGATGCTATTATTATAGTTTCACAAGTTCTATTTTTGTGATCTCCTTCTGTTGGATAATGAATATTTCAGGAATTATTGGTGATTACCAGGATCACTTTGTAAATATATTATGAGATTTAGCGTTTATATATTACAGACTAAAATGGTTCCTTTAATTTGCATGTTTGGTCAATATTATATATTTTCTAATAAATCAAATTTCTTTTTTTTTTTAAACTTTGGAATTTTTAGATTTTGGCCTTTATGAAATGTTTTAAATGTGGTGAAGCCATAAGAATTGTTTCTTAAAAAAGTAGTAATTTTGACTCCTGAATTTTTTATCATGGATCTTGCTGCTATAATATTAAATCTATTAGGAAGGATTCTTTTTCTGTGATAACAAATTGCAAATTTCGGCTGTTTTACTTATAAGAAATGATTTTATAATTTTTCTCGCATTCCACAATAACTTTTTTTTCCCGCCATGAATTCACTTTTTGGCTTTAAATTTATTTTTAAATAAATGTTACTCATTCCTTGTTTTTTAATTTTTGTTTTCTTTTGGCGTTTTTAAAGTTCTTGCATTGAATTTCTTAATACTTGTACTTATACTCTGTTCAGCAGTTTTTAAATCTCTTAAAAGGCTGTAATTCTGCAATCCTCGCCTACTTTATCAAAATCAGTTAATATTTTTTATTTCTTACGACTTGTTTTATTACCGCTTGGGGGCCTTTTGAACCAGCATTTCATTAAATTAAAAAAAATTTGTGTAAATCGTACCAGGTCCCCTTAAAACGCGGAAAACTCTTGATTCCACACTTTAAAGGAGGACAGTTAATCTGAAGATTAACTATGCGATCTGCACGTTAACGGCTTAGAGAATGGTAACACAATTAAACAAGTTATTGGAATTGGTGGAGTTGCTAAAATTAAAAAAGCTATTTTATCGGTATAAACTCTACTTTACTGGAAGCATACATTTGGTCATAACATGTAGGATTTAGCCAAATTAATGGGGTCGATTCATCACTAGAGGGTGCTGCGATCGTTTAGTGATTGCCCGTGATTATCAAATAAACAATAACAGTAATCGTATTATTACTTGTGATTGTGTGTAACCGTCGAATTTGCTTACATTAAAACTTTATATTCATTACATTTTTTTGGTACTCTAAATATTTTTAATATATTTCCTATAGTCTTTTGCTGTTCGTATAGTTATTAAATATATTCATAGTTTTAGTTTACAGTGTTAAATTTAAGCTTAGTTTATATTTCTATTCTTTGACCTCGTGTCTTGTGTTTTTGTATAATTTTAAGCTTAGTAATTAGTACTGTGGCGATATCCAAACAAGCCAGTAACAGCCTCCTGACAGGAGTGATCACTTTTGTCTATCGGGATGTTACGGGCTTACCAATCCATAGGTCGCGGGATCGAATCTGCGATACCTGTATATAATGTCCACGGGTTTAAGTTAAGGTTGTGAAAAAATTCGAAGTGGATTTGGTTGGAAGGTTTTTAACGAAAAAAAAATGTTTCTCTTATTTTTTTTCCAGTTACTAGGCCAGAATTTAAATAAATCCAGATGTTTAGATAAGGTAAAAGTAACTAATTTCATGTTTCGTAAGGTATCCGTACACCTTCAAAACGTCATTTTCGCC
Organism: Trichonephila clavata; assembly: GCA_019973975.1. Classification (NCBI taxonomy): domain Eukaryota; kingdom Metazoa; phylum Arthropoda; class Arachnida; order Araneae; family Nephilidae; genus Trichonephila; species Trichonephila clavata. The sequence goes on from BMAO01012760.1 coordinate 2,300, forward strand.
GAAATCTTCGATTTTTGAATTTTAATTTATTTTAAAATGTGAACTTTTTTCTTTAAAATGGTGCTTAAATTTTTTTCTATCTAATTTAGAACTTAAGTTATGGGGATTTGAATTTTACTCGGTAGCTACTTTTTGAAACCGGAAGTACAAGTCTACATTCCGAAGTTGGAAAAAATGTTTGTTTACATTTTTATTTTACAAAGTATTGCTTAAATATGCAATAGTAGAAAATTTATACACTTTAAAATATGAATTTGAGTTTTCAGAATCTTCAAAAATATAATTGGCAACAGGTTTTTACTAATATTTTTATCCAGAATCTGGCAGGAAAAGAGAGTGTGTTATTGTTTGTTTACATTTGCTTACGATTGCGCAGCACTTTCTAAGTTTCTGTTAAATCCTTTTTTATTGCTGAAAATTTTCATTTTTTTCATTTAAAAGGGGAAACTTACAACGCAGAATGAGTGCAAAGAGAAAACGACAATTTCGTGGTAATGGATCTACTAATAAAAATTCCAAAAATTGTAGCTCAACATTCACCAACGCCAGTTCTTCAAAGATCAAAATGCCTGCTGTTTTTGATGAGGAAATGGCAGAGTATGAGCATAAAAAACTTACTGGAAATAGAATTATAGATATTGATGTCCTCTTAAATGTTTTTTTACAACTTTGTTGCCCAAGATGTTTCGAAGAAGGCTTTATAGCTCAATATTATTGCTTATTATTCAAGATACGGTTTGTCTTCAAATTTTGTTATAAGGTGTAAACATTGTAACTTTTACTCAGGGTTTTCTAGTTCAAAGAAAACTTTAAACTGTCCTGAAGTAAATACAAGATTTGTTTATGGTGTGAGACAAATTGGTAAAGGTTTTTCTGCTGGGTTTAAATTATGTGGTACGTTAAATTTACCCAGGCTCAGTAAAACTGCGTACACTAATCATGAGAACAAACTCATGTCTGTGATTTCAGAAGTTAGTGAACTATCAATGCAAAAAGCAGCTTCCGAACTGTTAGTGCTATATCCTTCTAAAAATAAAATAGTTGAATGTGATGTTTCAGTTGACGGAACATGGCAGCGTAGGGATAACACTTCCATGAATGGGTGTGCCGCAGCTTCGTCAGTTGACACTGGTAAAGTAGTGGACATTGAAATAATATCGTCATATTGCCCCATCTACAGAAAGATTTCTAAAATGCCTAAAAACATTGAATCGGAAACTTTTGCAGCAGATCACGAATACCATAGCAATTTTCAAGGTTCTGCGTTAAAAATGGAAGCTAAATCTTCCAACATTCTATTGTGAAGCGAGGCTTTAAATATGCACAATATTATGGCGAAGGGGATTCTAAGGGCTTTATCAGTGTCAAAGATACTTATGGTAAAGATAGTGTCACAAAATATTAATGCATCGGTCCTGTTCAAAAGATAGTAGGTGCGAGATTGCGCAAACTGAAGTCGAAAAATAAAAATCTGTCTGGTAAAGGCAAACTCACCGACTCTTTTATTGACCGATTGCAAAACTATTATGGGATTGCTGTTCGTAGCAATGTTGGAAACCTCTCCGGTCTTCAACAAAATGTTATTGCGGCCCTGTTTCATTGCTCATCAAGTGCCAAGAAACCCATGCATGGATAGTGTCCCATCGGAAAAGATAGTTGGTGCTACTACCAGCGAGCACTATCTTGTGGCCAAAAGCCAAAAGAAAAATATAGAGGTTTATCTAATGAAGTGTTAAACATGATTAAGCCTACATGTTTTGAATTATGTACCAAAGAACTACTAACTAAATGTCTGCATGGCAAAACGCAAAACTCAAATGAGTGTTTTAATGGCATTATATGGCAGAGAGTACCGAAAGAAGTTTTCGTGTGCCTCAAAACTTTAAAATCTGGTGAATTGGATGCTGTTATACAATTTAATGATGGGTACAGGGATTGTGTTGACATTTTAAAAAAACTTAATATAACTCCTGGTTATTTTACTTTAAAATCGTACAAACATCTTGACGTTAATAGAATTAACGATGCAGAACGTCATTCAACACCAAATGTAAAGCAGCGTAGAAAAATTTTAAAAGCAACCAGGGGAAAAAAATCAATGTTTTAGAGAGTAAAGAGGTTTTATTTATAAATCAGGGGCATTTTAAGTATATCTAATTGTGTTTAATATTAAAAATTGCAGTTTAAAGTTTATTTCTGATTTATCTCAAAATGCATTTTTTTAACGTATTGGCATCTGACAACGTAAATATCAGAAAAAGTTGTGAACCAAATTAGTTTAAATTTTACAAGTACATTTATTTTATAGATTTAAAGAACCCCTACCATTTCCATGATTATAGAGTTGATCTGTTTTTAATAACTAAGGTGTATATCATGTCTCGTAATAATTTTTTAGTGAATTTTTCAATGTTCTTTTACTCAAACCTTGATAAAAACTGTACTAATTTGATTATCATTAGGAAAATAGTACCAGCCCTAAAAAATTTTATGATAATCAACATCAAATTTACAGAAAAGTGATATTTGTATTTTTTGTTTTCTTCAATTCTTGAGTTATCGGTGCCGTTAATTCTAACAATGAATTTAATTACAATTTTCACTATGTTTTTCTCCCTAAATTTTTTTTTGTGCTATAAGTAAAATATTAAATGTATTTTTTATAGTTTTAAGTTATGTTTCATCAGTAAAAAGTATTTTAATAGCAAATATTACATTTTTTCAAAAACTTTTCTTCGAAGGTGTACAGATACCTTAACTATACTAATACGTAATAGTGAAATTGATTTTTGTAGAAATTGCAATGGAATTTTGTAAGATTTGTTTGAAAAAGGCAAACTTTTCTTTTTTGAAAAATATTACCTTGAATGCATAATTTCAAAACCTTTTTGAATGATAGTTGGACAGATGAATTAAAAATGTTCAAGTTATTTATTGATTCAGAGTTAGAGAATAAAAACGCATAAACATATCTAAAAAAAGTATTTTATCTTAAAAAGTAAGCGATCAGAAACATGTAAGTACATATTTAAACTTTCACATAAATGACACCGATAAAGTTAATTCATCATTGTTCGCTAAACTAAATAAATGCACGAAAAAAATCAGATTCTATCACATAAACACAAAAACAATGAAAGACAAGAATTATATCAGTTTTAATAGAAATATAAATAAATTTTCTGAAGATTGTAACTAAATTGGATTTTAAAAAAGTGTTTTCAGGAAAAATAAATGAACTTTTTTGTGACAGTTATCAATTTAGGCATTTGGAAGTCTAACTCTCGCTCTGTAATATATTTCTTTAGGATGTAACCAACTGTAGCTGTTGTCAAAGACAACTACATCTGAAAAGAAATATGTAATACTATAAAAAAGGAACACTTATTACAGATAAATGCACAAAAAATATAAATAGAATAAAAATTTAAAAACAAGGTAACATTAAAAAAAATTTTTTAAATAAATATTTGAAAATATTTTAAATAACATTTCTTTCAAAATTATTTCTGATTTCTTTTTTAAAAAATCGCATACAAGTCTTGATTGAATGCTCTGTCTATCAAATAAAGCATAAATTGCACGTGCTGAGCATTTATAACAAAATAAGAAATTTAATTACTTTTTATCCCAATGGATGTAAATGTAATACTATAATGAAGAATAAAGAGTGCTCTTACGTATACTTAATGTATAACTCTAATATTAATATACAACTTATTGAACTAACATCTTCAAAATTATAGAACGATACATCTATCGAATTACGAATAAATTTGAAAGTTAACTCTAACGATAAATTGACAGCTATTTTAAAGAGCTGGATGTCATTGTCGATGAGATTTAATTGTTCGAAAAAAATTACATGCGCTCTGTTTTCCGCATTTGGATAAATAGTTTTAGTCTATAAAGAAGTTGTTTAATAAATTAATATTCAGAATCGTGTCAAATGGAAAGTCACAAATGGACATTGCGATATAGAGTAGTGCAGGGACAACGTTTGCGTTAAAATTCAAGATCTTAATTTAACTATATTGAAAGAATACTTACATTTTATGATAATTACCTTTTATTTTGATAAAAATATTTAGAAGACACATAATACACAGTATATTTACAACCTTAATTTTTTTGTTTATTGTTGAAGGAATAGTTGTATTTTATATTGTGTGTTTACCTTAATAATAATAAATATCTTTATATATATAAACATGATGCATAATTAATATGTAATAAAACTCTAAATCTGTATTCTTGACCTCTTTCTCTAACTGTGCATGTATTGCCGCAGGAATCAAATTGTGTCAAATATTTCCTACTTCATGCCACCCTGAGTCACATATTGTTAGATTCTATTGGCACACTACAACTATGCCCATCCTTGATATACAAATTTTATAATATAAATACACTCTAAACTTCCTTTAAAAAATCTATAAAAGTTATCGACAAGTTTCAGATAAGAATTCCGAACTAAAATCATATATATATACTCACATGTGCCAGGTTTGTCACATCTGAAAAGTCCCTTTTCAGGTTTATAGCAGGTATCTATCCTCTGTTTAGGTATGAGCTCAACAAGATTAGATTTTTCTGAGAAATTTTCCTTGAAATATATCACAAACTCTATATCTTTATTCTTCGTTTCGAATTCCCATTCGAGAAAAGAACCGGGTTCCTTCACTTCGAAATATTTCTCTTCCTTTGAAAATCGCATCACAATCAACTTTTCAGCATCTGGGGCTTTCGACAGTATCTTTTCTGAGTTACAGAGATAGTGTTTTTTGGGTACTTTTGATCCATGAATAATCTGAAATGAAATTTCTTTTTTCATCAATACACATATTGAAACTATTTTAATGTGTGAAATCTCATATTGAACAGTATTTATTAACTATTCATAGAATAGAGATTCAATTACTACTAAATACATTTATGTATTTTAACAAACCAAATTTTCTTATGCATGAATATTTTACATAATTCGTGTATACCAAGTGTCCCAAAAATAACCGATGATCTAAAAAATCAACTAAAAAACGGAAGGCGATAGAAATGTACGGTTGGCTGCATTCTGGTTTAATAACTAGGGAATTTATTCTCACCAAGTTTCACAATTAGTTACCAAGCTCGTCAACAGATGGCGCTTCTAAATGGGTCTCAGCGTTGTAAACTTTTTCTGGAGGGCTGAAAATATAAACAATATTCAAATACATATAACTCTTTTAAATTAAAATTAAATAATTCGAATATTTTACACATTATTTATAAAGGAATGAGGCTTCAGAAAATTGTAAAATGTTTAAAATATAATCATAATTTTAAAAATTATAAGCATATGAAAATAAGAAATTTTTTTATAAGAAATATTAATTGAGTTTTACTGCGCGCATGCTATTTTCAAAAGTATTAGCTTTAATTACTAGCCATAAGGCGATATATAAAGTTAAATGTATCCTTATTACACCGTAGTAAATTTAAATAAATAGAATAATAAATTATATTTTTTAAAAAATAAAAAAATTATATTTTTGAAATTTTTTTAAAAAATTTCAATATTTTTCAAATATTTTGAAATACAAAAGACATATTATTCTTAATTTACTAGGGCTTAAAGTGTATGATACATTTTATAATTCTCTAAAGTTTTATGCATCAAAGGCTACTATTTTAGAAAATAGCGTGCGCGCAGTAAAACTTAATTAATATTTCTTATAAATTTTTTTTTATTTTCATGTGCTTATAATTTTTAAAATAATGATTATATTTTAAACATTTTACACTTTTCTGAAGCCTCATTTCATTATAAACAATGTGTAAAATATTGGAATTATTTAATTTAAATTTAAAAGAGTTATATGTATTTGAATATTGTTTATATTTTCAGCTCTCCAGAAAAAGTTAACAGTCCTGAGAAGCCTTAAAAATGTTTTATACTTTTCCCAGACAGACGCGCCATCTGTTGACGCACTTTGTTACTAATTGTGAAACTTGATGTGAATAAATTCCCTGGCCAATAAAATAGAATGCTGCAAAGCGCACATTTCCGGAACCTTACGTTCTCTTCTAATTGATTTTTCAAATCGTAATTCCTTTTTTAGGCACTTGGTAATATACATTGAAGGGCAAAAAAACATTTATTGAGATCAGTCTGTAATAAAAAACATTGCTGGTAAAATTCTTTGATACATTATATATTTAGGTTAAAATGAATACTTGCGCACGCGACCATAGATTTAAAGCCCTTTGAAAAAGAGACAATCACCGGGGAAAGAAAAAATTTTGCCTGAACCTCTTAAGCAATGTGTCTCGTGAGATATTATGGTGTGTTTGAAAGTGACAGTTCAGAAAAAAAAATTCGTTACGAACTCTTTTGATTGAAAAAGATTGCTGAACGACTGGATTGAAAGATAAGTACCAAGCATAGTCCGCAACAATAAAAAGACAACAATTTGACAAATTATAGTGGATTTCAATACGCCCTACAGAACTTATCTCAATTCATATCAAGACGGATTTTGCGAAAGATTGGCTTACATAAAGAGACCATTAGGAGTTTGTTGTTATTACAGAAAAATAGAAAAATATTCCTGTTGTGGGAATAGAGAAAAGTGATTAAAAATTAGTCACTTGAAGACTGGCAAAAAGTAGCTAAGTCTCATGAATCTCGTTTCCTGCTCCATAGATGGCATTATCAGTATAAGTCGCAAACAGCAAAAGAAATCATGAACTCGCCTTACCAAATAATAATTTTTCTATCTGGTCGAGGTGAAATTGTTTATGGTTGATATTTTATTGGATTATTCAGGATCTCTTGATATCTGTGATTACATCTCTGAGCAACACAGTATTCCCCAAAATCGTAATAGATCACATACTCTCTGCTATACTATTATGGGGGTAGACACTTCAGCAGGATAATACACCTAGTCCTCGTTCTCAATCGGTTTCAAATTGATTTGAGGAACATGAATTCAAATTAAATCTATTTCTATGGACCCCTCAGTGCTTGATTTCTATCCTATTAATTTGTGTGTGGCAGGGGTCGGCAACCTATGACACGCGGTACCATTCTCAGTGGCATTCTGCACCACTCTGCAAATTTGTCAATTTTTGAGTGGTTGGAAGTTGATAAATTTGTTATGGACCTTATTTGACAAACATCTTCAGAATTATCGACCTTTACGGAATTACAAAAAAAAAAAAAACATGAAAGATAAATAAGATAAATTTTCAGCTATTTTGTAAATTATTGAATGTCATTTCTGGAGAGATTGAAATGTTTGAAGAGAGAAAAATGTATGTACTCTCTGCTTTTCGCTTCTACATATCTAAGTAAAAATTCTTTCCGCATATGAAAAATATTTCGTGTTCACAAAGAAATTTAACACTGAATACGCAGAACCATGTCAAATTGAAAGTCACACATTATACCTCTGATTTTGCGATATTAAAGTAGACGCGCAGTAAAATTTTTATTTATCTTTTTATTGAACTATAATGAAGAGAAATACTTATATTTTATGTTGTCTATTTCTCATTTTTACTATGTTTAAAATTACATAATATATGAATAAATTTTTTTTTTGCTGAAGCAATAGTTATATTTTATGCTGTTTATTTTTATGTTAAGAAATATCTTTAAATGGTGCAAAATTAATATATAATTAAAATGCAAATCAAAATTATTGATCTCTATTCTCTAATTCTGCATTCATTGTCACGGACAATTGTTCCAAAAATGTCCTACTGCGTGGCACGCTGAATCATTTTGGTAGATAAGTTTGACACGCCCCTTCTAAAAGGTTGTCGACCCCTGGTGTGTGGGATAAAGTCAAAAGAGATAAGTTTAAAGCTTGGAAATGCGAACCATCCAATCTGATCCAATTAAGCTGCTTTTATGTAACAAGGTATATATTTCAGCAACGGTATCAGCGACTTGTTGAATCCATGCTAGCAAGAATATAGGCTGTGATCTAAACTAAGGGAAGACCGAGAAATTCGCTGTTAAAGGGTATTCGGATATTATCAAAAGCATTTGAATCTTTCTTAGAACTGATAAGTCTCTTAATTAACTCCTCGAAAAGCAGAAAACATTTGTATAAAATATTTGTCATATTCTTCATTCAATATGTAATTCAATGACGTTGCTTATTATTTAAATAAAAAAAGGGAAAAACAGTAATTTTTTAATCAATTAATTTTTATATACTATTCTTCATTACTTTTGTTCCAAAAAGCCTTTTTTTCCTTTTATTCTTATTAAACTAATTGTTTGTAATTCGAGAATGGTTTATATAAATACACTAGAAATTAAGGAAATAGTCATATGTTTAAGATCATCTGCTCTAAGAGAGCTAAAATTTATCAGTGATAACATTTTTCAGAAATAATTCAGATGTATAACATATTATTTTTTACCGAAATTACTCATCATATAAATAGAAATTGCAAAACGCCTAAAATTTGTGATACTGTTAAACTTTTTATGAAACTTAGTACCAGGCTATTTGAGTAAAATTTATACGAATATCAATCTCATGTTTTATCTTTTACATAGAATTTCTTGTTTTATCGTAAATAGAATTTTTAAAAGGGCTTTACTATTCAGTAGTATGAATCAGAAGTTAAGATGCGGATTACAATTTTATATGTAAATGCTTTGAAAAAAAAACGGAAGATAACTTATTAAGATTAATAAGTTTTTTGAATTTAATTCTATTTTATTTTCTAATTTTAAATAATATTTGCAATTTTGTGAAGTACATATTCATTTCCAAGCGCAATTTTTTTTCTGATAAAATATTTCATTTACACTATAACTCTCAACACCACTAAGTGATAGTTTTTTTGTAAAAAAAATCAAATTATAATATAATTATAATTTAAAATATTGTAATTTAAAAAAAAAGCTTTTGCTGAATAGGCTGTTTGGGGGCAATACGACTTAAAATCGGTATCATAGAATTTAATGTAAAATTTTTAAAATCTTTTTTATGTCTCTATCTCTCCCTCTCTGTGTCTCTTGTCACTCTCTCTCTCTGTCTCTTACATTCTCTCTCTTACTCTTTCTCTCTTGTCATCTCTCTCTGTCTCTTACATTCTCTCTTACTCTTTCTCTCTTGTCTCTCTCTCTCTCTGTCTCTTACATATATATTCTCTCTCTACTCTTTCTCTCTTACTCTCTCTGTCTCCATCTCTCTGTTCATCATCTCTCTGTCTCTTACTCTCTCTGTCTTACTCTCTCTCTCTGTCTCTTATACATTCTCTCTCTGTCTCTTACACACTCTCTCTCTGTCTCTTACACACTCTCTCTCTCTGTCTCTTACACACACTCTCTCTGTCTCTTACACACTCTCTCTCTTGCTCTCTCTCTCTCTCTCTTTGCCTCTCTCTCTCTCTTTCAATGACATAACATCTTTCTGCTACACACACACACACACACACACACAAGGTACTTAATACTTTTAAGTATAAGCACCTAGTATTTAAGTAAGTATATAAGTACCTTAAGTATATAAGTAGTATTTAAGTTAAGTATAAGTATTAGTTATGTCATAGAAAGTAGATGAAAAATATACGAAGTATCTGAAAGCTAAAATTTAGTATCTACATGAAGATAGAAATACGAGTGAAGCTTTAATTTCACTGTTTACTTACAAATGATTTGCAGAGTGGATCTCCATCCGGATCAGTTTTATTCCCTCCTAGAAATGCAGGAAGGTCATCTGCGCTAATGGATTCCAATAGCTCTTCTTGGTAACCCTCTGAAATGAGAAAATGAATACAATAAATAAAAAAAGACTTACAATTGAGCTATTTGTAACTTCAGAAGAAATCATTCCATTTCAAATTATATAACAAAACTCATTCTCAATTTTGTTTTTAAACTCCCTTTAAATGTAAGTTTTTATAAACCTCTATACGCAGAAAAAAAGAATGCCTTATTTGTTAGTTTTAGGTACAAGTGCAGAAATTCAGCTCTGCAATAAGAAAGTAATTCGATTTTAAATCTCAATCTACAGTTTTTAAAATTAAATAAAGTTAAATTCCTATGATTTGTTTGAAAGAATTAAGGCAGTTTTTTAATTTGAAATTAATTTGCGATTTATTTTGAGATTTTTTTATGGAGAGAGATTTGGAGTTAAGGGTTGTGAAAAATAATTGATTTAAATATTTTTTTTTCAGAAATGAAACGTGTAAAGTAATTTTGCGATCTCCTAAAGTCCAGTATTTTAGATATATATTATACACAAAAATTTGCTTGGAGTATAATAAAATAACTTAACAATAAAATGAACTGTCATAGAAAAGTTCAGTACGTCGCTCAGCACTTGCGATGAATAGTATCTTTAATTGGTTAAATAAAAAACCTGTGTATGCCGGCTCCGATGCACGACTGGAGTTTACTCCTTAAGTACGGTTGACTTTGATTATATAGTAGGCAAACAGGGTAAAAATAAGAGCATCTCATGTAATACTGAAAGCATGCATGCAATTTCCTTATTCTATTCGCATTTTTCATATTGATTTGGTAAAATAATATACACTCAAGAGCCAAAACATTAGGACCACCGCTACATTTTACAATGAACTCGCCTGGATGACGTGGAAGGTACGTGATCAGATGGAAGTGGTATTTAACCGCTGCTGGAGAGTCTGAAGAATCCTTCTTTCATTCACTTCTGTGTGTGATGGGAAAGGCTGCGGATCTAAGTGACTTTGATAGAGGGCAGATTGTAATGGTTCGAAGGCTCGCAACAAGAATTTCCGAAACTGCACGACTCGTGGGTTGTTCGCGATCTAAGTTGTTAGTATTTAAGCAAAGTGGATGAATGACAGTAAAACCAGCAGTAGACGACATGGTGTTGGACGTCCGTACGCTATCAAAGAAAAAGGTCGTCGGAGACTGTCTCGTATGGTGAAGCAAAACCGGAGCCAGACAGTGGCTCAGCTGAGAGCTCAATACAATGCAAGGACAAGTAGAATAGTATCGGAGCACACTGTTCCGCGGACATTGTTGGATATGGGGCTACGCAGCAAACGTCCCACTCGTGTGCCTTTGCTGACCAAGCGTCATCGCCAACTGCGCCTGCGCTGGGCCCGGGAACATCGCAACTGGTCCATGGATCAATGGGAGAGAGTTGCCTGGTCAGATGAATCACGGTTTGTCATTCATCACGCCGATGGCCGTGTCAGGATACGCCGTCTTCCAGGCGAACAGTTGCTCCCTCAATGTACAGTAGGTCATACGCAGGCCGGTGGTGGAGGTATTATGCTTTGGGGGACGTTGTCTTGGGCGTCTCTGAGACGCGTGGTTGTGGTAGAGCAGACCATGAATGCTACAGGGTATCTGAACATCATTGCGGACCAGTTGCACCCTTACATGGTCTCTGTTTTTCCAGCTGGAAATGGAATGTTCCAACAGGACAACGCCCCGTGTCACAAGGCTAAAATTGTGTTGGAGTGGTTCCAGGAACATGATGCTGAATTCCAGTTATTGTCCTGGCCACCTAACTCACTGGATCTCAATCCGATAGAACACATTTGGGATGTCATGGGACGGCAGCTCAGAGTTCTAAAACCACCAATTCGCAATATCTCGGATTTGCGTGACCGTTGCTTAAACATCAAGTAAAATCTGACTCCGGTCATCTACCAAGGACTTGTGGCATCCATGCCAAGGCGGGTTGAAGCTGTGTTGCACGCCAAATGTGGGCCAAATCGTTATTGACAAGTGGTCATAATGTTTTGGCTCTTGAGTGTATATACATACGTATATATGTCGTGGTATTTTTGTGAACTTCAAGACATTTTAATTTAACCGTCTTTATTCCATGAGATCATTTTGTAATCTGTCTGTAAGAGAGAGAGAGAGAGAGACGGACACGTGTTAACCATATGAATAGGCGGCCCCTCAGAAGCCATATGCTCTTCAAGTACGCTTCTGATTGAAGAGGTATACTTGAGAATTTAAGGATGATACATTAGGCAATAAAAATTAATGGTCGGAGCCGACAAACTTCTGTTAAGCCATGTGTTCTATATTCCCGAACTGGGTAATAAATTTAATACTTGAAGATGTAACGGGAAAATAAAAGTTAAAAATGGACTAGCGATTTAATTTTAGATCTAATTTAATTATATATATATATATATATATATATATATTGCTTCACTATTAATATCACTTTGAGTATTAATTACATTAAGACTCTCGCTATTATTAATCACTGTGACAAGAGGCTTGTGGCAACTAAAGTATGGTAAGTGATCGCGTCGGTAGATATATCATTTACGAATCGTTAAAACATCGCTTCAATGGTCGTACCATACCTAGTCATCCTCAGTGCTCTACCAGAAACAAAATTCCCATTAAGTTTTGATTTTATAAAAATTGTACTAATCTCAATCCTTGAGTATGAGTATGAGTGGAAGTACATGATACTGTTTCCTTAGTAGTTTAGAATCCTTTTCCATACATGCTGAAGTTCTTACATTCCTTATTATATATATACTCTTAGAATTTAAAATAATCAAATGAATTTCAAATATACATTATGTACATTCACGACATAAGAAAAACATTCAAAATGATAAAAACGTTTCAACATTTGGTTCTTTCAATTATTTCTTTCCGTATCTCATAAATTAATTGAACAGAGTGACCTTCATTGATTATCTGGCTCATGCGCAAGGCACTCAAAATCTCGTGAATGTTTTTTAAAGTTTTCATTACTTTTGGGGGCTTAATTTCTAAGTTGAACTTTTGAAATTTCACACATCGATTGCAAACAACGGTAATTTTTTTTATTAAAAAATGTAATAAAAATACTAAATAGATGGATTCTCGCAAAAACGGTATTAGACAAAAAATACATTTTTCTTAAAATCCGTAATTTTTAAGCAATTTTTTCAATTTTCGCATAGATTACGGATAATATTTGTCTACACATGGAAAAAAAGTTTCGCGTGATTATGTTAATAAATGACGAAGTCATTAAATGTTTAATTAAAATTTTGAGTATTTTTTGAAAAATTGTGAAAAAAAGTTTTTGTTATTTTATATTTTTTTCATGACTGATTCTAAAAGAGAAAAGTATGAAATTTTTTAGACTGGAATATCAATTCATTAACGTGAAAAGAAATTCATACGGAAAAATTTAGAAATCATTATTATAAAAACGCATCGAATTTTACTCATTTAAAAAAATCGTAAAAAATACAAATATTATTATTTTGTAAAAAGAAAGTCGTACCGTATCATGCGGAAATAAATGATATATCTGATTCTGTCATTATTTTTTGTTTAAGTTTGATAGAAACAATTAGATTGTTAATTTAAAATCGTAGAAAAGTCTGAACTTCACTCCGTTGAAATGGAAATGACACTCGGCGGAATAAACAACATACAGAGGTAAAACAATTACGATTTTTAAGGTTTTTATTTAATATATTTTTAACTAATTGCAATATCGGAATAAATTATAGCCTATGTGTTATACTGATGTATAAGCTATATTATTATAAGGTTTCATTAAAATCCATTTAGTTGCTTATGCGTGAAAAAATAACAAACATCCAAACAAATTTTCGCGTTTTTAATATTAGTAAGGATAGTAACTTGACAGAGTTTTTGTTTTACAAATCTGAAGCTAAGAAATGGAGATTTAAAGTTGTCCGCATTTACGTTCTAATTCAAAACTTCAAATACAAAGCATTATCTAACAATGGAATAACGTTCTCCCGTTGTATAAGGGTCAATAATTGCTGCAATTTTATGGGGTAAAAGGTATTTAATACCTTAATTTTGGACTCTCGAAATGTTTTAATATGTCTGGGACTCAAAATGAAGATTCATAATAACGTAAAGCAAAATTATGAACATAAGAGTGATAATTGCTATTTTTTGGCTTATAATTCCCATAGTATTATCATAATATGTATTTGTTTTTAGATTATGTTACTGATTAATAAACTGTTCGGTACTGTGTGAATAATAGTTATTTATACAAGCACAATTTTGAGTTAATTAAGTAATTCAGTAAATGAAATGGGAACAGTCATTAAAATTTTTTTATGTAAAACCAGAAAGATAATTTGTTACGTAAATTACTAAGCAAACAATTTTTCTGAAAGCAGTATTAAAACAGACATTTAACGAACATTTTCATAGATTCTTTAAGTAAAAATAATCGCACGTGCAAATTTAAAATCAAACTTTTTTTTCTATTTTACTTTTACTAAACACGATCTATTAAAATGCACCAGTGTTTCTGTTTAGTTTTATAAGTATTTAAAACATTTTTCAATAATCTTAGGTAACAAGAAATATTTGAAAAATAGCAGTAATCATACAAAATACCTGAGCCAAAGAATTTCATCTTTTGTAGAAGGGCTGCTGCTAATACAGTTTTAATCACAGAAAATGCTAGTGTGAAATATGTCGACACTGGAAAAAGAATGAACGTATAAATTTAGAAGAAAAAAATAATTTCACTTATTTTATTATATAATTATCACTTACTATTATTTTTTTTAGATTTTTCTAGATTTAAAATTATTCTTAGAAATGTACACCCTCTTTTCAAATATCCTAATCCATTTTTCCTTGAAATTCAAATACATTCATACAATAAAATACATATAGCTGAAATATACTTATATATTTAAATACTTAAATCCTCGTGTGCAATATTTATCAGATTACACAAAGATTTTAGGATCTAAGATTATTGAGAAGTACCATCAGAACTCATTTACCCACAATTTTGAAATTTTTCTCCTCTTTTTTTTTTCTTGTTCAAAGTTTTTAAACATAATGACTAATTAAATTAATTTAAATTCACACTGAAAACGAAATATACTCGGGCTCAACTCAAATATAGAGATATTTAAATGAGTGCTTTCGTAAATCTGCGAAAGTGAATACAAAAAAATAAATGGTGTTTATATAATAACAAGTAAAGAAAATGTTAAACTTAATAAGTCAATACAATTCTGTAATGTTGAAAAATAATCTATTCATATACAACGAAACTGATTTAATTTGGTCAAAATTGTAATATACATTATTAGGTACGGGGAGAGTGCTGTATTAGCGTCGCACAAAAAACAACAGCACGAAGATTACTGGCGATGAACCTCGTAATTTTGATCCGTGATCAAATCTGGCATCTGTCCCCTTTACATGGAGGGTTTTCAGAAGCACCGGACTCAATTTCGTGACAATCAGGCCATGAGTTTGTGACCCATAACCAGTAGGCAACCACGACCACAGGGTACGGGAGAACAAGTTGCTTCTGCTGGAACATGACTTTTCATTTACTGCTACATAGCATGTATGTTTGGATACATATTTGTACGGAAAGTTCTTACTTTTTGTTCTTTGGGCAATCATGCTAAACAGATGGGAGTGGCTTAAGCAAAGAATATTGTCTTAAAATGTAGCTATGTAGTCATTAATGGAGGCAAAAATGTATGTTTCAGAACAAATCTAGGATTTAATGTGGATACTTGAAGACATAAATCCAGAAGCTACTAGAATGTACTTCAATGCCTTTATAAAGATCACTGCAGTGGAACGAAGTTCAATATTATGAATTTGGCAATGACCCCGTGTCTCATTTGCCTCATACAGTATTATGACTACTGACTTGAATTGCTGCTTCATATGTTTGTATGCCCTTAGTGTTTATGTGGTCCTTAGTTTAGTTATACGTGTGTGTTTATCGTTTCCTGCATAAACTAAGTATTCCGAAACTTAACGTCCAGAAAACACTGGGTGGAAGGGGAAATCATATCTATTCTGAGGAAAAAAATTCCCTATGCCTTGGTTAAGAAATGACTATCATATTATAGAAAGTGTGGATAACTTTGGCACACTCCATCACAGCATTAGGTATTGTGACCACAAATTCTACAATTTGACAATGACTTTTTCACTAACTAGATTTCTTACATAACTGTGATATTAATCACAGTCAGAAATTGAGCAAAAAACTTTACAGGTTTAGTTTAACCCCATCCCGGCTTTTCCCAGGCTGACAAAACGTGCCATCCTGGCTCATCCTGAGTGTAGCTCGGGAACTGTGAAAATTTACACTGTGTAATCGGTCTTTCCCGAATTATTTCATTTGTGCTTTTTATGGTTTCAAATAATTTAAAAGTACCACTTGGTGGAATTTCCAACACACAGTCAGTTATTTGTTGCTCAAAGAGAGACAGTAAAGGGAAGAAGGTAAGAGGAGAAACAAGATTCTCTCTCTCTCTCTCTCTCTCTACTGTCCAGATTGAGTTGTGGGGTTATAAGCAGTATCGCATTTTCGAATTTATCATATACTATCTGTTTGATTAATAATTTCATAATCATTTATGTAAATGCAAAAGATGTAAATAAAATTTGTCGGTATTCTAAGCTTTATATTTATAGTTTGTATTAATCGAGGTCAAAGCCTAATAATATTTGCCGAACAGAAAGCCAAATTTACAGGTAAATTACTCATTTATTTAAATAGATTTTTTTTGCATTAATTTTTAGGAAATTTTGCAGGCAAATTCATAACTTGAAATTATTAACAAGATATTAGATTAAAAGAAAATCTCCCATCAAGAATTTGCAAAATCTTTTAAACCACGAAAGCGAGAAAATGGTTAACAAGATTTCAATCAATGAAATATCTATGACACAGAAATTTTTTTCTGAATAGCATATTCTTATTATTTAATTGACTTAAAATATTCATTGTAAATGCCTTCTAAAAATATTATAAAATATCTATTTAAGTAATATTACAACTCTGAGTAGTTTTTCACTCACCTTTTTTCAACAGCTTTTCAAATTTAAATGCATTGTAAGTTCTTGAGAAATAGTGAAAACAAAAACTTTAGCAAATCAAGTATTGAATGAATTGTAGATGCTTACCGTTAAGGAAAATTACTTTCTTTATTCTTTCAGGATAGTTATCTTGAAATATTAGGGCAAATTGTATGAAACATTCAATGACTGTAAAAGAAAAACAATGACACAATTTTTTTAAAACATACGATTTACTTGAGACTTGAACTTAAATACTTTTATTCCGATTAAAGAAATTGTGATGATTTAATCTTTGATGGCATTATTTCTATTGAATTTTATAAAAATGACAAGAAAAGTCTGTATTTAAAAAAAAAACATTTACCACAATATTATTTAATTATGTATACATAATTGCCAACAGACGTGGTATAAAAACTTTGTGAAGTTCTCTTGTTTTTATTACGATATTTTGTGTGATTTTATCCTGCTCCATTGCTTTTACTTCCAGTGAATACTTTGTTCATTTCCGAAGTAAAAACAGATAATAAGAATCAAGGCGAAAAGAATTTTTTGTTAACACTTGTATAAGCTTGCTCATTACGGATTTAAAAGAAGAAACAGCTGATAAAAGAGGCTTTAGCTTAAAAAAGATTAAAGCATAGCGTAGGCGAGAAATTGATGAAATCGTGTGTTAAATACATTCCAAAACTATGATAATAGTCACCGATAATTACTAATAAGTAGAATCTAGAAATAAAGTTAGATTGTGCTGTAGATTCTAGAAAACATTCTAAATCAGCAGGTCTCAAACTGTGAAGCACGCCTTCAAGGGTGGCGCGAGCTTATCGAAAAGTCGAAAATAGTAGATTGTTTTTTTAAAAAAAATATTAGTTTACTGAAAGGAATCTAAACAACAATACATTCTGACATAATTAAACATTATAAATATAGATTCACACTGATATAAAACACAATACTTATAAATGTATCAGTACTGAACAATATATTTGATAATTAATTTATCAATTTGAACAACGTGATGCTTATCCTCTTAACTACTTTACTAATATATTACTTATCATATTACTAAAAGTTTTTTTTTTATTTCCAAAGGGGATGTGGATGGGTATTGACCATTATACATTCCTATGAGCTGGTATCACTTTTTAGTGCGACACCCTGTAGGTTACCACCAATTACTTAAAGTAACTTACTTAAAATATCTGTTATTTAAAAATAACCTTTTTTAAAATTTAATACTTATTTTGCTATTTTGTACGGTTTATAATTAAGATCGTATAGTAGCTTTAGCATCAAAGTACATTTTATTGTGTTCAATCATTGTTATTGTATGGGGAAGCGATGAAAGTTTTATTTAAAAATTGGGTCGCAAATATTGAAAGTTTGAGAAGCACTGTTCTTAGTAATTTTTTATGTTCCGTACGCATAATTCACACTCAGCAACTCAAACCTCACAACCAAGTTTCAGAGAGTATACTCCAGAAAATGTAATACAAATTTCTAAAGTAATAAATTTTATAAAATTTTAATTTTTTTTCAAAACAATTTCATAGTTAATTATTGTGCAAATTTCTTTTACATTCTCGCCGAGTATATATTTTAATATTTTTGAATGCACACACACACACACACACACAGTTGAGAATAAATATTGTGTAAATTTCTGACTGCTAAATGAATGCAAAATCTTTGAATATTAAACTTAAAATATCTAATAAGAGAGCGAATATTACATATTTCAATACTTACATTCTTTGTGAGTTGCTTTGAGAAAGGAAAATTCTTTAAAATTGAAAACAAAGATTGATTTTGTCTCTGGTTTTCCTGTCTGTAAAATATATTAAACAATAGATAAAACATTATTGCTATTTCCCATTTATTTTTAAGTTACAACTGCATACGGTATTTAAGCTAGAAATTCGTTTTCTAACCTTAAGTCACAACTACACGAAACTAAATTTGAAATTTGTACTATAATTGTGTTTTGTATATACAGAGGGATTTTCCAAGAAACTCGTTTAATGTTAATCAACATGTTTTAAAAAATAAAAACTTTTAATTATGCATAATTTTAAAATAAATTGTTCTCTGTACGACTAATATTAATAATATCAATACCCAGCATAACTTACATTAATAACTAACAGCTAACAAACAAAAAAATTCATCAATACCACACAATAACTCAAGGCATGATTTAAATACAAGAAATGCTATTTTTTTCTTCTAGAATGAAGCAAATAGGACTAATTACAATTGAAATTTATTATGTGATAGTAGCTAAAAACAAGAGAATTAATTCTTATGAGTTATCTGAAAAGTAAATGTGGTAGAGCCACATTGAGCCACCCTTACATGTACAAAACTGATTAAGAAAATCTTTTTGCTAGAAACTATTTTTAAATACATTTTATATATTTTTAATATTTTCCATTCATTTCAGAATTGTTGCATTAAACCTGTATATGGAACAAGTTCTCTCGAAAAATTTAGATTCTAAGACCAAACAATGCATAATTAATTTTAAAATACTATTCCTCTCCATTATTTTCTTAAAATATCATTCTTATGGTACGGAAAACAATTCAAAAATATTTAGACGAATATTAAACTGCAGTAATAACCCAAATTTACGTGATTGGTGGGACTGAACAATAACCGAGTAAGTCGGGGTATAACTTTGCATATAAATACCTATAAATTAATTTTAGTTGGATTGGAGACGAAAGAAAATAATAATTTAGAAAAAAATGATTAATAAAATCTTAGAGATACACAAATACAAAATCCCAAACCGAAGTTATCGTGAAGTAGAAGGTTTCATAAAATCTAACAAAGTGTCCGCAAGCTCAAAGATTTTTTTTCTCACGAAAAGTTTCCTCGTAGCATACGAATAACTTTTTTATTCCTTGTTTTGTTGTGGGTATTCATAGATTCATTGGAGTCTACATTTTTCTAAAATTTGTAACATTTTTTTCAATTAAACTTGTGACGGATCTATATGAGTCTATGACTAACCCCTTGGGGATTCTTCCGGGGAAATATTTTGACCAACCAACTTTCACCGAAGGAAGAAAACGCTATTGTGCAAATTAAGTATATTATATAAATTCTGTATTCCGAGTTTTGAGAGTTAGATGGTGAGTGGAGGATCGTGAATTTATTAAGTGCAAATCTAAGTTTATAAAAGTATCAATTGAAGAATTCCAAGAGAGGATCACTCGGAGGTGATCGAATCCAGTTAAAGATTACCATGCAAGGCCTCAACAGTAGGACTTCACAAGAGTACAGGTATCGTGATCCTTATTTCAATAGTAGTTTAGCTTATTAGTGCGCGCGCGGAGTAGTTGATATTAAGCTTGTATAATTATCGTGGAATCAGATGGGGTCTGTAATATTATCCCTTGCTAACGAGTCTCACCTTTGCGCTCTGCTTGCTGATCATTATTCTTAGTTAGATTATTACTGTGCTCGTATGATATTTTGTGACAATAAAATAATTAGAGTGAATCATGTCGACTGATTATTCAGTTCTTCCCACACATCTAGCCGGGTCCTAGAGTAGACAAGGGGATTAGAGGGAAGCAGGAACCGACAAGCATTTCAAACTTAGGCCTCCTGTCAAATTCCCATCCACCATTTGATCTTCTGATTGAACTGGATTTAAAGATACTTCTCCAATGTTCAATTTTTTCTCGTGCATTTTTATCAGCCCTGACTGTGGCAATCCAGTAGTTCTTGAACGTCATAACTATAGACTTCTAAATTTATTTTCCTATCTAATTTTTGTTTGTTTGAAAAAACACAAAATAAATTATTATGGTTAAGCATCGATTCCGTGTGATACGTCCGAATATGTACGTTAGCTAAACAGGAAGCGCGGAATAAGTAATCGAGTTGTATAGCTCTCAAGCAAAACACTAATCAACGAGATTGGGAAAACGCGTAACTCCGAGTTTGCTTAGGTCGAGTTATTACTGTATATACTTCACATTTAAAACGATATTAAAAATTAGAAATATATTTCTCAAATGTATAAAATTAAAATAAGTAATAAGTCAAAATGGTGCATACCTTTTTGCTGTGCTCTCGTAGTCTTAATTCATCCTTTTCCAAAGTTACAAATGCATATTTTAAAATGTCAATTTTTTTCAAGGAAGAAAACACTCCTGAAAAATGTACCAAAAAGCAAAGAAATAATCAATTCCTTTATCTGAAAGCCTTGAAAATATATTTATTCTGCATACACCAGTGTTTCTCAAACTGTGGGGCGTGCCCCCTAGGGCAACGTAATAACTCTATGAGGGGGAAGTGAGCATATTGAAAAGTTAAGATCAAAACAAAAGATTATTTTTAAAAAAACTATTAATTTACTGAAAGTAACAAAATACGAAATAAATACACATTTATACTGATATAATACACTTATAAATGTATCAATACTGCATAATGTATTTTATAATTAATTTAGCAATACTAAGTTAAGAACACGTTTAATAATTACCATTTAACCCATGGGCTTGTCATGTATAAAATTATATACAAAAATTAACAATTGATACTGTTTATAATTAACCCCTTAACTGCCAGTTAAAAGATATGTGATTCGCTCCCCGATGCCACCGTTTTCCCAGCAGGCGTGCGTTTGTGATGTATTTGGAGAGGGGGAAGAAAAGGAATAAATAAGCAAATCCTCTATTATAAGTAAATCCTTTCCAAACACACACACTGTCAAGACCTTTTTATTGCACTCCAAAGCCTTCGGAATAATTTTATGAATAGCAGTGCGCAGAAAAGTTCGCATTTCAGAAATACGAATATATACGTGCGGGGCAATTAACGCTTTGGATAAGCAAGATGTTCATATACACCGGAGGCACTTAAGGTATCCAAAATTGTTAATTTTGCCAAAAATTGCCAAATTTTCTTTTATGATTTTATTTTACAGACCATCTTATTAGCTTTATAAAAATACCAAGTTTATTACTTTCTGCTCACTAGAAAAAAAACTACAACTGTGATAGTAACAGCAGATGACATTATTTTAAGCAAGATGTCATACTTGAAAACGCGTTTTACTCGAAATGTGTGTGTTTTTAATTCTTAAATAGACACAGCGATTGCTCAAAAACTTTTGAAAATAATTAACTGAATTTTTTTGTGTATGTTCTGTGTAATAGTAGAAGTATTTTAACCTTCAGATTGATCAATCACTGTTTTATTACAAAACTTTCAATGCCTTATGTTAATATAAACACTGTTTTTTAAAAGCAATTTCATAAAATAACAAAGATAAATTGCTCTAATTGTTATAAAATTTAAAATATCTCTTATCCTGAAGGTCATTTTAAAAATGGATAACATAGCAACACATCAGAATTGAAAATTTGTTCATAAACTTTTGGTACAGAATCGGTCTCGTTTATGTTATTTTTTGTCAATTATTACCCATTTTTCCCCATTTTAGTAATATTAATTTCTTTTCTCTTCTTAATTTTAGTATATTTTCTTAAAATGTACTAAACAAATGTAAAAACAACAACAAAAAAATCCCCGTATCTCCATTTTTTCAACAAAAAAAAAAAGTTGTCGCAAGTAGTCGGATACCTTAAGAGGTAAATGTCGTATTATAAGCTTTAGCGTCAAAGATAGTATTATTGAATTCAATACATTGTGTTATTGTATGGAGGGGGGCGCGTTGAAAATAATTATGGTTGAATATATTGGGTTGCAAATATAGAATGTTTGAAAAGCACTGGCATACACAGAATTTTCCTTAAACTTTTGTACATAAAATACATATTATGTCCATAAATTATTAGACTCATTTTACTACTAGGGAGAGGAGAAAGCACAAGCTCATCTTAGTAGAGAAGTTAATTCCCACTTTTTACGGTTGATTTGCCTTTTCTTCTTGTCAACGTTGCTTTGCCTGGAAATAAATACTAAACCAGCTTGTTTTTTTGGAGGCAAAAAAAAAAAAAATTGATGCTAAATATATACGACGAAATTTGCAAAATATTTTAAATCATGCTATGATTCCCAAAATGCGTTTTTTAAAAGCCACCATTTTAGATTATTTATTTATTTAAAAGAATGATACGCATATTACAATTACTATTTTAACGTTTGTGAGAAAATATCAAGTCTGTGTGTTTAATTCGAATTAAAAGAATTTCAGATTTCTTGGGTATTCCACGTTCCAGATAATATGTGACTCTAAACTAAATTCAGTGGCGCAACAGCCCATAAGGCCCAAGGCTTACTATGCCTATCTCAGTTTTTGTAACCCCTCGGGCACTGAGGTGCATGAACATATGTTTTGGTCAAGTGGTCAGTCTGACGCAAAAACTCTCAGTTTTTAGTTCCCAAGCAAGCTTGGTACACCTTTATCGACCCACTGAAGTGATGAAAGGCTGAGTAGACCTTGCCCAGCCCAGGATTTGAACCCCGAACCTGTGGCGTGAAAGCGTGACACGCTACCATTCACCTACTGAACTTATAATGTCTGATTCATTAGACAAAAGATACTTTTAATTTAATGGACATTTCCATTTTGATCAAAATCAAAGTTGAAAATATCTAGTTAATTCAAATATAAATTTATTTTAATGAAATTGCCATCTACTGTAAATTTGCATAATTATTTTTCAAAATGGCAGCATGCTTTCCTTTTTTTTTAATGTTAATGGGCATATACGTCAACCTCTAGAAATTTATGTAATTTTTGGCTCGTCCAATTTCATTTTGATTCTGTAACAAAATTAAAAATAAATAAATGTAATAATTCACCATTTAAATTTTCTGTCCAGACAAGTCATCACGTGATTTTTTTTGCCTACCCACCTAACGAAAAATATCCTTTTTTTTAAACCACAACTTTATCTCTATGAAAACTGCCACATCGTCACACTTCAAAATAAAATGATGCAACAATGCATTCTCCAATTATTCTGAACAAGCAGGGTATTTATTATCGGAAATCATAATTCTCAAAGTTTCTGGTTGAGGAAGCTATAAAAGCTGGGATTTCCGGAATGGATAAAGAACACTTTTGTATATTGTCCTATGTTCACGTGTGTTTGTGTTTTGTTTTGTGTGTGTGTGTTTCATGCTTTTATATGTGTGTTAAATAAAATATTAAACTCAGTTAAAATACCAAAATGTTTTCTCATCTATTCAACGACTGCAGCTAGATAAATATTATATCCCAGTAAAAAGGTTTTAATTCCCATGAGATCTTCACATATATATTTATATAGCAGGTAAAATGACAATGCATTCAATACCTATTTTACTCGGTGTTTTAACAGGTATTAAAAAGAATGTTCAAGCTTGAGGACAAATACTGGAGTTTCTTTTAGAAGCCATTCCATTCTATAATATGCTACTCTTATTCAATAATTATTTACACTATTCTTATTTATATTTTTTCCTGTGTATTTTTCTACATAGAGACAATACATAATATAAAACCTCGGGATTATGGTGCTCGAGTGTGTTTTTTTTTATTATTTTTTTGAAGTGAAAACTTCTTTAGCGGCGTTGGGCACTTTTTGGTAGGGGAAAATCTTATGGGTTCGCGTCACTGACATGCTCTGACTGGCGCATGCGCAGTGTGCTGTTCGCTTTAGACACTTTTTGGATGGGTGAAATCTCGTGCGTTCGCGTCACCGACATGCTTATAGCAGTTTTTCTGTAGCTATACAGCTGACGTATAGAGCTGTGTATATCTTATAAGTGAAATTGAATGGATTTAGCGAAAAGTTCAATGTGTATATACTGTGCATTTTTAAAACACTTCATTACTTCACATATGAACATACATTCTAAATTCACTAGAAGCATTGGTATTAATGTTTCTGATATAGGCGAAATATGCGTTGCTCGTTGCGATTCCGAGAATGGGCAATACATATTAAAGGCTGCCGTTTATAATTCGCCTGGAAAATCTATGAGACAGATACAACAATTTTTATTCGAAAATTTGATGATTTATACAAAAAAAAAGGTTCTGAAATACTCGATAAAAGATTTGGCGAAAAATATGATAATGTACCGATGATTTAAAGTGGAGACTTCAATATTAACTTTGCAGATGATAAAAATCTACCACTAATTGAATTTCTAAATGAAACACTTAATTTAAATATATCCAATGATCGAAAACTCAGTACTACAAACTATAAAACGACGATCGATGCGGTTTTTACGCGATACTTAGATAAATTCGAGTAAAACAATTCCCTTTCTTACTTTAGTTTCCATAAGCCTATTGATCTTTTTAGAACAAAATGAAATAATTGAAAGTACACAAAGCCTAAGTATTGTTGAAATTAATGATGACAATGATGCAAACAATTAAAATAATGTTAAAAATCAAGTGCATTGAAATTTAAGTAAATGCAAATACTATCCATAAATAATATGATTGTATATTAATTGTTATTTCAATTGAACTGTATTTATATTTTGTCATGATCTTGTACAGCCCGTAATATATTTGAATAATTAAAAAAAAACATATAAACATGCATCTAATTGTTACTCGGAGTGCCAATAGATGTGAAAACTAGATTGATGTTGATAATTTTAATTCAATCATTATGAAATTTCAAATTTTAATACTAAAAGCTCTAAGTTTTCACTTCTATCGGCAGTCTCTACAACTTTGCCAATTTTTTAAAAAATTTCTAATGGGCTATCATATTGGTGTTTTACCATTGCAAACCTAGTACAATCCCTGGAAGCTGGTAACTCTTTTTAGTGCAGCACCCTATAAGCGGATACCAATCACCGCAAGTAATTTTGACGCCCAGTTTCCTTCTCAGAGGGAGGCACCCGAGCTCTGACGATGCGAACATGTATTAGGATTTATTCTTGCCGAGAGCACCCAAGCAAAACAGACACTCTAGGGACTTTTACATGCCGTATAATTATACTACATGGCAACTGTCAATTTTCTGCATCATGAAAATCCACCGACTTGGGTCGGAGTCGAACCAGCAACCTAAGGTGCAGTAGGCCAATGACAAACCAACCACGTCACCCAGCCCGGGGTGCTACGAATGTTGTCTATAAAATTTTTTGAAATGCCAAGTTATGGGATAACACAGATTACAAGGAGAGGATAACATGTGCTGTCAATAATGCTGAAAGTAGCATGTTGATTAGAATGAAGCAAGAACTGGACTGTATGCCGTGTGACCAAGGGTTCAAAAATAGAGCCCACGTAAAACGTATAATTAAAGCTTGGAATTCTTCTGTTTTCTTTCATATGTTCTTTCTTGATGTATTCATCTTAGATTTTTTCCCAAAGCGATTTTTAAAAGTTTACAATTACAGGATTCACTTCTATAGCTATAAAATATTTAAAAAAAAAACATTTTATACACATTAGGACTTCTAGGTAATTTATTTACACGAAATAAAATTCAATTCTAGACTTTACACTTTTTCAAAATATTTTTAAAGCATGCTACACAATCGCCCGCTACAAATTGTAATATTAAAATAAATTAAGTTAAATTATCAACACATATAAATATATTTCATTTTATAAAACAATGTGAGACATATTATATTCCCAAAATTATTTGTGAAATCCTTTTAAACATCATTTAAAATTATCATTTAAAATACTATTATTTCATAAAGAATGAATTGAACTATATTTACCTTTTATGTCACCAGACCCTAGATCAATATAACGAACCAAGCAACCATCCTTATCAAAACAAACAAAACTGAATGGAATGTACTTTTCGGCCACCTGTCATAAGAAACAATTTCAAACAACATACATTAGTTTTTAGCGCGTTTTTCACGTAGGATAACAAAAGCGCTATAAGGACGCAAATTTCGTCTTCGTTCCATATTTTGTCGTACCTTTTTCTCAGCCAATAAGCAACCAATTGACCTCGGGTTTCGGCATTGGGTCGCATTTGTGCCCTAGATGAGCCGAATCATATTTAAATTTTCCCATAGTTTTCCCGAATTTTTCTACAAATTTTCCCGAATTTCGCTAGTTTGCTTTTTTATAGTGCTGATACACATTTGTGTCATTATTTCTTTTCAGCTCAATAGTAGTACATTTAGAGGAGTGGTACAGTACACTACTTTCTGTTAGTAAAAAGTTCATTAGTTGCATTATTGTAAAAATACAACATGCGAAAAACGCGCTAAAATTACTTGGCCATGCCAATGATTGATATCTTGTTAAGTATTCATTCTGTACTAAAATTGGAAAGAAACGATAAAATAAGAAAGGATGAAGATTGAGTTAGAACAGGAGAATATAAATGGCACAGCATCTGAAGTAAATAACCATGAGGATATATATCCTAGGGGAAAACACGGTTGTATAGAAAAAAATTTATTATCAATCAAAACCTTACTCGTGCGTAAGAGATGTATAGGGATTATATAGGAGAAAAAAATTTAAAAAGTAATTTCAAAATTTAATATTGCCAAAGAATGGAATTTTCGAAAACAAAATTTAAAGGTCTTAATTTTGGTCAAATGATTTTAGACTTAAAATAATTATTTTGCTACAATATATATAATCAAAAGGGGTGGTTACCGCTTGGTGAGCTCTGAGTAGTACAATGGACACTACAACGTTTTATAATCAAACTCTGTTTCCAAGAACTGAACGATTCCCGCAGTCCGATTGTGCAGTAATTTTGCAGTGTAATTTCGACTGTAGGTTACTATTATTTTGTTTAAAATTTACTGCTAAAGTAACTGTTAAAAATATATTTAATGATTTTTTTCCTTGTAACAATTTAGTATATGCCCTCTCATCACAATAATGTTTAAAGTACTGTTACACCTTGACAAAAATTACTTTGACTTTTTACCATAAAAAGATTCTAAACTTCATTCTTCTTATAGCAGTATTTGACATAAAAATTATTTAGGCTCTAACGATCTTAAAGTAAAGCTTAGAAGTGGATGTCAGCAATTTTGGCTTTAAAAAGACATACTTGGTATCTATCTCTCGAATTGTGGAATATCGTGAGAAACTTTTTAGTTGCTTTTCCTAGTGAAGAGTTCCACCGCGGTTGCCAATCCCCCCCCCCCCCAACAAAAAAAACTTGATACTACTAACCGAGGAGATTTAGGGGTTAAACTCGTCAAGATTCATGCCAAATGTTGAAAATTTATTATTGAAACGCCAGATTCATCCCTTTCATTAAAAGCATTTTTGTTTGTTACTCAGTTATTTTATGTGACAGTTATTTTACGTATTTTAAATTTAAATTTAATTAATGTATATGTTTAAGTTTTAAACAGTATGCTTCACTACAGCTAAACATTTCAATCTTTTAAAGTAAGTAGATCTATACCAGCTGACAAAAAGACAATTAATTTGATAAATGTGCAAAAGTTTAATATTAGGTAAGCAGGGTCTATCCAAGAACGGAAGCATGGCAAAGGGTCTATGAGACCAAAAAGTTTAGGAACCTCTGATTTAGTATGAAATCAATCATATAAATAAATAACTAATTCGGTCAAATTTACATTTTTCTATTTTTAAATAGAAAAAATTATGCAAACGTTTCAAACTCTAGACACTTTGAAGTTTTATTAAATAGAATAAAAACGTATATTACTTAGATCTGAGTACATGACAGTATAAAATTTAATTTCCAAAGAACTTTTTGAAAAACATTTTCTTTACAATGAATAAATAGTAAAAAGGTTCCATTTTTTTAATCAATTAGTTAATTAAAACTTCTTACTTCTAAGGGCTGGTATTTGGTCAATATTGCATCTATATTGACTTCTTTCCTCCAAGAAATGTGCTGAAAATATGAATTATATTCTATAACATATTTATTTTGATAATATTAAACATGCTTGTCAATTTACTTATATGCAATTTATTTATACGTCTATATGAATTAAGCGCATTTAAATCAGATAATGTTAATACGCATGTTTGCTTGAAGTATTTAATGAAACTCCATATCATTTATAATACAGATAATTGAAATGTATTATATATTAAAAATAACGGATAAATATCTGACAAAGGCTATTTTTTTATAACCTGTCTATACAGAGAGAATAAAAAGTTTTGCATCAATCATATTATAACATTAAAAAGTAAAAATATTACTTTTTCTTCTAAAAAATTGTTTTGGGAAAAAAATTGTGATGTTACTTTATTTGGTTACTTTTATCATCTTATAAGGAAAACTAATTAAAATAAGTTAGAAACGTCTAGGAAAAATGTTGTAGTTCAAATTTAAAATTATTTAAGTATTTTAAAGATTCAGATATCAAATATATTAAGATATATTATCAAAGATATATCATCAAAATTTTTATATTTCAAAAAAATGTAATTATTTAGTTAGAGAATTAATCAATTACCTAATTAGTAACAAAAATATAAATACAAAATGAGAATCTTTGAAGCCTGGTATTTGTTAAGCACAACCTGTTCTTAATATTTTTCTGATTAATGTATTACTTTTGTGAAAAGAATTCCTTACAGTTAATACAATTTTCTATATTTGTAGGTTAAATATAATATTTTGCCAATATAAACTTCGTTAGAGAATTTAGTTTTCAAATTAAATTTCAATACAAAATACTGTATTTTGTTTCATATGTTTGTGCATGGGCAAAAAGTTCATTTCTATGTTTTATAGAGAATATCATTAAAATAAAAATGGTTATAACTGATAACTACCTTTCTCAACATAGCTTCAGCCTCAGGTAGCTTGAAATCACGGGCTACAGAAATTAAAAATGAATTATTATTTCAACAAAAAGGATAAAAGTTTGAGAGATTTGTATATTTTATTTCAACTATGAGTACAAGATAAAATACATTTTAATAATTCGTTAGGAATTTAAGATCAAACAAGTTAAGTAATTTGTAAAGTAATTTGTAAAGTAAGATTAATTTTTGTAAATATTTAAATACTTCATTATCTGTTCATACAGAGTTATTAATAACAATTTTAAAATTATACTATACATTAAAATGTCATTACCATCATCAAAAATTCAGACTTCTTTTTATATAGAAATTAAAATTCATGCACTTTGACTTGTATTAGTCAAAACTAGTAATTGATTATAAATACAGTCAGACCTTTATATAACGAACCTTTATTTTTCGAATTTCTTTATTTTACGAACTATTTTCTGGAACCAAGAACAGAAGAATATTAAAAAATGAATTTTTAAATAACGAATTTTTCTCACGAGGAACTTTTTTTCGGGATTTAGTGACTTCTTTAAATTGAGGTCAGACTGTATATTATAGTTCTGTTTTAATAAAAAGAAATTTAGATTGATATGCAACGAAATATATATTCAAAGAAATTTATTTTTTCTTTTCTATTTAAATTAAGCGGACGTCCGAATTTTATTTTTAATCGGAGAAGAAAGGCTTACCTTATTTTATACAAATAACAATAATAGTAATAATAGTCTATTGCAATAATAATAAGTGATTTATAGAATGATAAAAAATAATTCATTTATCAAAATACACTTCAGAGATATTAAAGAAGTAGTCTTTACCTTTGCTGAATCGGTAAAACAAGGATTCATCTTCTAGCATCTTTGGCGTTACTTCATTGATAAGTCGTCGTTTTAACTGAAGGTAACAAATTAAGTGGAAATATATAAGAATTTTTATTTTCAGCAAAACATTGTAATTGAAAAATAGTTCCAATGAAGACAAACAGGAATTTTAAATCTCATATGAATAATGCGCTTTTGAACTTTTAAATATAATACATAGAAGTATCATAGTAATAATATACACATATTTTATTTTTATCGGTAACCAATTTTAATATGATAACTAAATTCTTTCTTTAACTGCATATTCCCGCTATCAGATGTAAGACACTTATTTTTTTAAAAATTTTAGCTAAGATTTCTTCAGAGAAGATCCCTTGCTATTATAACGAAGTATTAATTGAATGTGTTGATTGATTTATAAATATAACTTTATGCTAAAACTATAACTTTATTTTAATGTTTACTTCTGTTTTTAAATTAGTGATCAAATTAAATCACATTCTACTGAAAGAATTTTCATTATCATCTTTAAGATATACAGTAGAGTAATATTTCACCCCTTTTTATGTTCAAAATAATAACAAATGATTGGAAATTGTGGTAATTTAAAAAATGGTCAATAAAAAGTGAGAGGAGAGAGAGATTTATTAGTAGTACCTCTTCATAGTGCTTATAGTTTTTTTAAAGATAGTTATGCGATCCAAAAATGAAGTTTTTGAAATCCTTATAAAAATATATATGAACAATGGTTTTAGGGCTTGCATGATTTTTTTTAAAAATAAAGTAATAATATTAGTAAAAAGTTAAAGTTTAATTAATCAATATACTTGTATTAAAATGCATTATATATATAAAACTCCAGTTTCAAATAGAAAGAAAATGCAATGGAAGTAAAAAATGAATTGTAACAACAAATGAAGGGACAAAAAATGCATGGTATTTAAACCACACAGAATTAAAAAAAAATAACTTTTCCAAAAATGTTTGCGTCAATAGAATTTTTAAAAAATATATAAATTTTAGTTTTAAAAATATTTAAATTTTTTAATAATTTTAATTAATAATTAACAATTATAAAAAACTATAAAGTTTTAATTTTTTAAAAATCAACCAAGATAATTTAAATGTCTGAAAAAGAATCCTACGTAATGTATTTATCTAATTTCATAAAAATATACAAAGTATAGTAAATATTTTCTTCTTTATTTAAAGTAAATCATCAAAATTAAAAGTCTAAGATTTTATTCAAACACATATTATTTTAAAGCTACGAAAATAGAGTAAATAAAATTTAGGATAGTCGAAAT
The DNA here is from genome assembly GCA_019973975.1 of Trichonephila clavata. Classification (NCBI taxonomy): domain Eukaryota; kingdom Metazoa; phylum Arthropoda; class Arachnida; order Araneae; family Nephilidae; genus Trichonephila; species Trichonephila clavata. Next base: position 33,983 of record BMAO01012760.1, read on the forward strand.
TTATCAGGAATATTTGGATTGAGCACTAAGTCAAAAAGTTTTATTTTGAATTGTAAATATAAGTGTTACATCCAAATTTTTCTCAGAGTACTACATAACAGAGAAAATATACACAAACAATAATTCCTAAATATTATTATTGTTTAGGTAAAATTAGTACAAAGAGAAAGAAATATTTTCTTTCTGTATCTAAAACAAACGAGAATAAATCATTTTCAAAAAAATTCATAGTATTTAAAAGAATTTTTGCGTATATAAACTTATAGTTAAGAAAAAAATAAACTTTTACAGAACTCACTATTTATATTTAAAAACAGAACTATATTTGTTTAAAAATATAACTAACTTTACTAGTTTTGTTGCGAATTATCTTTTTAAAAAAGTAGTATTATTTTGCTTAAATTTCTGTTGTGTGAGCATTTAGGGTAAAAAACAATAACATTCAAAAAACAATTTTTGTTTCATTTAACACTTTTTTTTTCTCTTTTGAATTATTTCACTAATTTATCTAATTTTAAAAATTACTCTTACTTCTTCCACGACTTTCTCCTGATCTGGCGAGATTTCTGCGGATATCTCCATTTTCTTAGAACAAAGAGAAGTTAATTAAAAAAACGATGTCATTTCATCCCAATATTAAAAAAAATTAACGTGATATCTTTGAGATATTCTAAATACATCATTATTTATAAAACTTAATGCTATCAGAATTGAAAAATCAAGCATATCTTAAAAATATGCAATCATTTTCTAAAAAATATGCAATCATATTCTAAAAAAATATGCAATCATATTCTAAAAGACATGCAATAATATTCTAAAAAATATACAATCATATTCTAAAAAATATGCAATCATATTCTAAAAAGTGAACAATAATATTCTAAAAAGTGAACAATAATATTCTAAAAAGTGAACAATAATATTCTAAAAAATATGCAATCATATTCTAAGAAATATGCAATCATATTCTAAGACATATGTAATAATATTCTAAGAAATATGCAATCATATTCTAAAAAATATGCAATCATATTCTAAAAAATATGCAATCATATTCTAAGAAATATGCAATCATATTCTAAAAAATATGCAATCATATTCTAAAAAATATGCAATGGAATATACTCAAACACTGAAAAATAAGTAAAAAGACGTTACCTTAGAGCTCATCTTTAACAGGTAGATATCAGGCCTCTATATTTAAAGATTTTTGAAGCCAAAAATTTTCAAAACTGTTCCAGACAATCTTATTCAAATTATTACGATTATGAATGCTATACAAAATTTAAGTTTAGATTTAAGGGATGTTTACATTTATAAAAATATTTAACAAGTGTTGAAAAATAATCAAAATACTTGTAAAGAACCGACGCAATAAAAACAATCCAACTCAGTGTTTTCAAAATGCACTTGCTGCTTCCATCGTGTTTAGTCTATCTGCTTTAGACAAGTAGCATTAATACTCGCTTTTGCTTCAAAATCACTGTTTGGATGCAATATTTAAAAAAAAAATAGTTGACGAAGAGTTTTACAAAACAAACTGAGCCAGTAGCGTTATTTTCCTACTACATTTATCTGTGGGAAAGTTCCTGGAATTTTGATGCATCGATTGTTTGAAATAAAAGCAAAAAAATAGAGAATCTTTCTAAAAATTAAACAAGTTCCTTATGAGAAATTATTTTCCGCGCCGATTTTTATGGGTAAGAGCTCTGAAGCGAACAAAGTTTCCTTTTATACTAAAGTTGAATGAAGGCCGCTGGCATGTTTTATGACGTTTAAAATAATAGTCACCTTAACTGTAGCGCAAAACAAATTGTCCACCATATTCATTTGAATAAAGTAGATTTAAATGATAAATACGAAATATCCTCCATGTCAATCGCTTCCATACAATTTGTTTTGTTTGTTACTTTCTTTTCGCATATATTGAATGGAAAGGTCGATATTTACGTAGATTGGTAACATTTTGAAGGGAAACAGTTTAAGAAAAAAATTACATAAAACGTTTTTGGTATCTTAGAAAACAAAGAAAATGTTAATTTTTAATTTATATGATAATGAAGAACGAAGTTTATCTTAAGCAATAATAATGTATTTTTACGCTAAAACTGCAATACAACCTTATTTATAAACCATTCAAATTTTCAATAAAAGCATTAAATTTTTTATATGTTACATTTGAGTAAAAAATTTTTTAAGTTACATTTTAGTAAAAGGATGCGCATTATGTTACTTTTCATAGTTTAGAATGTATTTTGTTTTGTTTCCTTTCAGTAAATTAATAATTTTTTTAAATAATCTTTTAACTTTGACTTTTCAATATGCTCTCGCCCCCCACGTAGAATTATCTTTCCCTCAAAGGGAACGCGTCCACAGTTTGCGAAACGCTGGATTACTTCATTTGCTCTGTTCAAGTGCGGTATCAAGAATCTTCCGTACTTTAACTAGATAATCTTCACATTAGCAGTTTTCGTATGGTTAAAGTTAAAAAATTTGTTTCTCGCATTTCCTTTCTATGAATTTTTGATTAAACTTTGATACAACTCAGAATAACTTTTCCTAAGCATTTAGAAAGAAAGTGGCACAGATAGTAAATGTAGACGATAAACAACTCCTTGAATAAATTTAATTACAACGACCAGTGTCTTCTAGGAATAAATAAATGTTAAAAATTCCAATATTACAAACTATAACTCCACATACCAATGTGGCAGTCATAACCATAATAAAAAGAATCATAGTTCATTAAATTGCAAGGGCAATTAAGATAACCTACTCCACTAATGGCCAAATCCTAATTGGAAAAGAGCAACATAACAGCTAATTTCATAACTGTCAACTAATGTGTTAATTGTTCGATTGCATTAACTTGATTCTTTAGTTATCAAAAAATAAATAAACAGGATTTAATTTAAGCGCACAAAAAACGTTGATGTTGTTCCACCAAAAAATCTTATTTTCTCTTTAATAAGAGAGTGCATAGTACGTAATGTGCAGATTATCTAAGAAATTCGAAGATTACCCAGGTAATTTGAGAAATGAAACAATTTTCCGCGCTTTAACGGATCCCTCTAATTAATGGGCATATTACCTAATTTGTGTGGAATAATTAAAGCGCAGCAGTATGAGAAGAGTTTCTAGATTAGATGTCATTTCATTTTCCTTTCACTGCTTCACTTCTAAGACGGTTCTGTTGCGATGTAATTGGAAAACAAACTACGCAAACAAACCAAGTGATACACGAAAATAATAAAAGGGTGAGTTTAAAATGTTCTTCTTAATCTTGCTTGTTCATATTGCTTGCAGATTTTGCAGAAATATTATGAAGTATATACTCGTATAAAAAATTCCTCGAATATCGGTTGAATTTATATCCTTACGAAATTCTAAGCAAATAACAAAATGGAACATTTTTGAGAAAACCTTCTTTGTTGAAATGTGTCTCTGATAATGGAAAATACGACTTTTTTACGCGGTTATGCCAAAAACATAAGCATGGTGAAAACAGGGAAACAAATGTTCACATGTAAGCAAAATCCATTTCATATGCAGCAACATTAATAAGTAGAACATCCTTTTTAGCGATCATCATTGAGATGCGATGGTGAAAAAAGAAATTTTGCATTGATCCTCTTACTGTTCATTTATTTTTCGAGCAATTAGAAACAAATTAAAATAATGTTAGCAAAATCTAAGTAATATAGCTTTCGAGTCAAATTTAACTAAATCCCTCTCAATTGGCAGAACTCAATTTTTTTATCCATTTCGTTTTATAAATTTAAATTTTATATTTATTTCGAAAACTATTTTTTTTATTGAAAACATTTATAATTTCCCTGTATACCACAAAGTATCGTAAGAGGCTTACAAAAGTATTAAACACATTACAAAAGGAAAAAGGCAAATTTAAAAGTTATGAAAGATTTCAAATGTACACTCATGGACAAAAAAATTAGCGCACCAAGAAGGAGTCATCAAAATGAAACGAAATTTTACATACGTAATGAATACTTTGATAAAAGTAAAAGATTAGAAAATCAAAGAAAAAGTATCCTTTATTTCAGAGAAAAAGGCAAAAGAACGGAGGATTTAATACCCTGTTGGAACCCTCTCTAGCGCGAATGCACGATGCGATACGATCGGGCATTGAGGCCTACAGGTTCTGTATGATGTCTTGAGATATTTCGTTCTATATTTGCTGTAACTTGCTTCTAGTTCGTTCACACTAGTGGGATGCCCGAATCACAGTCAAAATAACAAAATAATTGATTTTAAGAAACTACGTTTCTTTTATATCTAAAATAGGAATTTTCATTATTCTAACTACTACGAGTCTCAGCAAAGGTTCGCTCTTCATTTTTATTGTATTGCTGTTGTTTTCATATGTATTTGACTAAAGTACAAAGCATTTTTAATTGCTGAAATGATCTAAAAATGTCTTTTTTTACAAATTAAATTATATCAATACCTCATTCATCAAATTAATAGAATGCTTCAGATGCTATTTTGTAGTTGCATAATTTCGCTCAATTAAGGGAGATTTTGTTGAACTTTTTAAATTTTTTCTTACGAATTCTTAAAGGGAATAGACGATTTCCTTTTGAATACAGTTGGAACCCAATTTACCCAAACCTATTTAATGAATTTCGTGAATTTTCCTTTTCACCCGATTAAAATGAAAGCCTCTATTTAATGAATAGCAAGAACCCATATTAACGAATTATTCCAACAGAGCAATTTTTTTTTATTTGTTTGGATTAGAAAAAAATTTAATTTCTTTTCGAGTGATGTATCCTTCTGGTCCGGGATGGAGAAGACTTTTCTTGTAAGCAGCCAATTTCGACAGAAAATGGCGCAGCCCACTATTAGACTTTACAGGTGCAAATGAATTATGAGTGTAACCTATCCCGTGAGTTTTTGAATAGGACAAGAAATTCCTTTCTGAAACTGTATCAAAACTGTCGCATTTTTTAATGTTGTTTGGAAACTGTGAAAACATGCCCAATGCAGCAGCATATAAATGACGTAACATTTTCTTCTCTGCATAAAATCGAATAAGAACTCTTCCCATTAAAAAATCAAAAGTATTGTCAAACATTCATTATTCATTGTTTTAAAGCTTCCAATTAACTGGAGTGTAATAATTCGCTAATAGTATTTTTAGCTTCTGAATAAAAAATGATGCAATTTCTAACTAGGAATATTGTTTGTGTAGCTGCTTATTATAAAATTTCCAAACGGTAAGTGAAAATAAATATGCGTTTACTTCGACCCCGATATAACGAATAAAATTTCCAGTCCCGAGAAATTCGTTAAATCGGGGTTCGAGTGTACTTAAAATAATATTCTCAGAGCTATCCTTATGAAAGGATAATGAGAAGATGTTTCTGTACCTCGAGAGGAATATTTAATAATTTGAATAAATCTGAATTATATCAATTAGGATAATCTTTTTCCCTGTTTATATGCGGTCATTTATGTCGCAATGAATAATTTATCTTCATTGTCCAGATTTGATGCAAAGTTTTCTTTGTGAAGAACGGGGTTACACCACAAAAAATTATTCACCAAAATATTTGCCTAATTCTCAACTCGTCGTGATAACATGGTACATTTCTTGAACTTCATAGAAAATTATAAATAAAATTTTTCTGTAATCCTTGCCGTCTTTTCGTGTACCATTACACAGTTTTAAAAATAAAGTTACAATATTAATTATGAGCATTTATCTAGAGCTGGGGTGGCCATTAAGTCGATCTCGATTGACCGGTGGACCCCCATGACATTTTGGAGTGACCGCCTGAAGATTAAATGTAATTATATACAGAGATATTCAAGATTAGCGGACAGAATGCACACACACACAGACTACCTCTTCTACTCTATTACAGGAATTTTTAGATGAAAATGTTTTGTTTCTTACTGTATTTTGAATTGTTTATTATAGAATGCATCATTTGATATTATTATATTTAGGGCTATTATTTTATTAGGTTTGTATCTAGAGTTTTGATTTAAGCGCCATCATAAAAGTGTACGATTTTTTTTATTGTAGCTATGTATGGGAGTATATATTTCGTATTTATTGTTAAGTTATAATAAATAGTGCAGATGTTTTTCTTAGCTCACAGCACCTAAGCCATTGGGTGGATCTCAACACCTTGAAAAAAATTAGAAGTAGCCCGAATCCTGGAAAAAGTTTGTCCACCCCTGATCTAGATTATGTGAAGGAAACTGGTTCAATTAAAAAGAATGTGAAAACTATTTAGTGTGTGTGTGTACAAAATACAGTTTGAAAAGATTCCCTGAAATAAAGTCAATAAACTTTTTTTTTCTTGTGTCCTCAAATATCATCAAGATTTGAAATTTTAACTTGAGCATACTACTGTTTTTGGAAGCTAAAATTATTTTCTCAAAAAACATTGATACTTTATATTTATTAAAAAAAAATTTTTTTTGTAACATTTTCGTCTTTATGCTGCTAAGAGATTAAAATATAAATTATGAAGCTACAAAGTAATTTTGAAACTTATTTCAGTCTGCGGTCTGTAAAATAATTCAGATTTTTAACTTACTGATAATAACATGTACTTTATTCAGACACATTTCCTATGTGACGACCCCTTCTTGTAACTGCCTTGAGTAAAGGTACCTTGTAACAATTCAGAAGAGGATATTCCTTTTCAAACCAATTGTTAAATACCCAACGGCGTGTGTTGATGAAATCACAAACTTTATATTTCAAATAATATCCCCGACTCAAGGTCACCTACTAACCTGCTTTTTAAACTCGCACATTCTTCCTTCTCCCAATATTCACTTCTCGGGTGTTTCTTCAGGTATATCTTAAGACAGAGGTTCTTAAACTTTCGATCGCCGTGCCCCCCCCCCTTTAAATACCAACCTGACATCGCGGACCCCCAAGGTTTTAAACACCTCTCCCTGACTCCCAACACATGGCTCATTGATAAAAAAGTAATCTTTACCGTATTGGCACGCTATGAATTCAACACTTAATTTTTACACAAATATTTCGATAATTTTTTGAAAATATTATACTGCTGTAATGGCTATGTAGTAAAACTGCAAATGCATGTCATGTAGTAATAAAGAATTTTTTGTAGAACATTTATATTTCTATTTGAATGTCTCCCAGCATACAAATATCTCGCAATGTAGCATCTGTTATTCAAATAACAAAATTTTTGACTTCATCCCACTATAAATTTGCAAATGTACAAATTTATTAAACAAAAGAATGTCATAAAAAAGACAAATACAGAGCATTCAAACCAGCATTAACGAGAAAATTTATTTTGTTTAATTCACTAAAAATCTCTGGGAAATCTTACAAAGTAGCAGAAAACGTTTTGCTGTAGTATGCACAGTAGAGTATGTTAGTATGCACAAGTATTTTGCATACTTACATTTTTAAACATTTCAACGTAAGACGATATGGTAACCTAAAAATCATGAACCTATCGAAATATTTTATTGTCTTATTTGATACCTCGAATCTTTATAAACATGCCTGCAAAATTTCAAAGCTTTACCTGCATTTTGTATTAAATTATGGTGCAATATTTGATGCTGGACAGCAACTACCACGCCCAATTTTCAGATTATCTGCTAGAAAAGAGCCTGATAAAAAATGAATTAATTATTTTTCTACGGCGCGTAAATGAGACTGACATTATATACACTTGCCTCCGAAAGTCTGCGTACAGACGATCATCTTTCATATTCATCCAAAAATGGCTAATTAAATGAAGTCTTTTTGAATCAATACAATTTATGATTTATTCATCTAACGTCGTTAATTCAAATAGTATAAGCAACAATCACCTGAATATTACATAAAATAATACAACTATTTATAACTTCAGAACGACACAAATCGTGTGCGTCAAAAGTCTGCGTACACTGGAAAAAACCTTTACAAAATAATGGATTATAACTAAAAGTTAATACTTTTTAAGCTATTCCGTTCTTTCTATAACTCTCTCATCACATTTGGGGCAGGAATTTAACAAGCTTAGTTGTCTCATCTGTGGATATTTTGTTCCATTCTTCTACTATGACAGATTTGAGCATTTCCTTGGATGTTATTACGTTTACCCTGATTATTCACCCAAGTATATCTCATACACGCTGTATTGTGCTTAAGTCTGGGTGGGGATTAGAATGGCCTATACGGGATTGGTTTGGAACATGTCTGAACTGCCACGGCTTCTCAATGGGAGTCATTTGCTCGGTACCTTTGTGCAGCTGAAAGTAAAAATCATCACTCACCGCAAGTTTCTCGGCACTTTTCTTGATATTTTACTTCAATAAGTTAAAGTAATTAATTCTGTACATTGTTGATTCAATAAATTCCAGTGGCCGCGGTAGCCAAATGATCACGTGTCGTGAGTTCGAGCCCAGCACCTCTGAAGATCCGCCGTGTAAGGGAGCGATGCACGTTAAATCTGTCGAGAGCTCAAATGTCCTCTCGTTTGTGTGGTGTGGTAGTTAGGAGAGGGGGCGGGTGCCAACTCAGGTGTCTTCTGCATCACTTGACCGTGGTTCAAAATTACGCGGTCCGTCGCCAAAAGCCCTCGTGTAGCTGAACTGCGACGTAAAAATTTACTCACTCACTCAATAAATTCCAGATTACTAGCCGAAAGGTTTCTAATGCACCCCCAAACATTATGCCTCATTTGCCATGTTTTTTTTTTAAACCCCGTGCACCACCGAACGTATAACACGGGGTAAACAACACAGACAGAAGAAAGGATTACAACACAAACATCCATGCCTTCTCCGGGATTCGAACCCAGTCCCTGCGGCACCGCAGTCAGCTTCACTGACCACTATACCGGATGGGCGGCATTTGCCATGTTTGATAGTCGAAAAAGGATTCTCGTTCTTAAGATCTGTCCAGGAATTTTTGCAGGTATATTTTTGTTCTTTTTGATGCCAAATTACAAAAAAAAAAAATACTTTCAATTGAATATATTACATTTTTCAAATTATTATATGTCTTACTTAGATGTTTTTTGGCAAAGGTCATTCTCTTAGCTCTTTTCACTCGAGAGATGAATGGTTTCTTGAGTGAAACTCGGCCATGATAGTCATCCATTTTCAATTCCCTTCGAATTGTGGTTAAAGTCATGATTTTTTGCAAGATCTCAGCTACACTTTTAGCTATTTGAGAAGCTTATAAGTCTTGGATTTATTTTTATAGAGCGTATTACAAAGCAAGATTCTCAAGATGACACTGCTGACGGGCGGCCGGATCTTGGCTTGGGCGTTAAAATTTTAATTGATTTGTAGTTTATGAACACTTGTTGAATCAATGAATAAATCCCATTAACAGTTTCAGCAATTGCTTTAAAAATTTCCCCCTTTTCTAAACATTTCCGATTATTTTTTCTTTCAGTAATATATCGATCTCTATTCTGTTGTCTGCCCTGGAACCAACAAAGTTTTCAAATCTCAAATCCTAAGCAAATCGTAAAATAAGCTTATAATTGCTTAAAAACACGATTTAGTGCAATTATTTTACAATGAAAGGTCTTTAAAAGCTCAATTTTGTACGCAGACTTATGACGCTGTGGATGGAGATTATTTGGTGGTCAGTTTTGTCTTTCCATGTTAAGGTGAAATTTGTTGCTGCTGTTTGAATAAGGAAATTTTGAAAAATTCCTGACAGCTATTTTGATTTTCTAAAGCGAGATTTTAATAGTAATTATAGCAAAAACACGTAATATGATTGATTGCCTGTACGCAGACTTTCAGGGGCAAGTGTATGCAGTAACAAATCATTTCAAGAAAGAATTGTGCAATTCATGCAAAAATTCTAGTTTGTGAATTGTTTATTGGAAGATCAAATGGATTTGGTCAAGATTTAAAAATTGTGCGTACATTTTATGATACTATTAAGAATGAAATTAAAACTTCAAAACGGATTCTCCCAAAGCAAAAATATTAAGTATCATTTTGATACCTCAGATAATTAAAAATCTAATTCGCAAGAATAGAAAAAGTCTCCCGTTTTTATATATTTGTTTTTGGTGATATATATAATCCAATGTGTGTGAAATTCAACACTTTTATTATTAAAATATTTTAAGATGTTTATTTAAACAAATGCACATATAGAGTTCTTAGATTTTGATATATTTTACCTATAAATTGTTATTTGATTTTACTTTCATTCGTGTACAATATTTAACATGCGAAGGTTTTTAAAATCATGGAAATAAAAAAATAAAGGCATAAACATCTTTTGTACATGTTGTGCATTAGCTATGAGCATGTAATTAGCTCTAAAGTGTGTGTGTTTATTTTTTTTATAAATAGTAAGAGAAAGTTTTATGAAATATTGATAATTCATTCGTTTTCTTCTCTATATTCATTATGCCAGTATACTGTTTAATTGATCTACATTTTTGCAATTTCTTATGGTAAACAGTTTTAATTAAGCTAATTAACATTTCCGAAAAGTTTCAGACTATTCGATGAATCTTATATCATGCTTTTCATGGAATGAAAACTTCAAACTCATTTTTCTCCTTGTTGAATTTCTGTACATATACTAATATTCAAAACCCTAAGGCTTTTTTGATAATTGAAGTATGGGTTTGAAATTTTGTATACATATTTTGAAATGTATGTTTTGTAGAACTGTGCAAAGAATTAGCTCTAACATGTTTAGTACTTTTCCTAAAAAATTCAAAATCAAAATTTATTTTTTTTTTTGAGAATTTTAGAAGTTTAACTATAAAAAATTAATAAAAAATTAAAGCAGCAGCAGAAAAAAAAACCATGCACAGTTTTATGTAGATTATAAGGTACTTGGAAAAAATTTTTGAAAGAAGAGAGACATATTTAAAAAAGCCTTAAGAATTTAAAAACTGTTTAAAACTTCAAAAAATTTAAATTTTACCAACATTTTGCAACAAATTAAAAAAATTTTGTATCTAATTATTATTAAATATTAACCTTTATAAAATACAAGTAAAAACAAATATCAAATATTAAAAATAAAAAAAATTGTGAAGATGGTATCATATCGCCTTAAACCAATAATTTTGTCCAAGTGTTTCGAACTTTAAACAAATTATTGTGATTCGTTTTTAGTGAAATGAAACAAAAATAAGAAAAAAATACGAGGTATATTCCAAAAAGCTCTACCCAACATCTTTATTCACAAGAAAAATCCTGCATTCAAATACATATTACATAATTTTTCTTATTATAAGAGGCATATTTTTATGTTGAGTGAGTGAGTGAATATCAACATCGCGCTATTCAGCTATTCGAGGGCTTTTGGTGACCGAACTCGTTATTTTGAACCATGATCAATTGACGAGGACGACATCTGAGCTGGCACCCACTATCCTAACTTCAGCACCACACCAACGGAAGGAAATTTGATCCTAGACGTGTTTAACGTGTATTTGCTCCCTCTGCACGGTGGGTCGTTAGTGGTACTAGGCTCGAACTCATTGCACACAGGCCACTCGTCCATTACCTTGACCACTGGGCTACCGCGGCCAAATTTTTATATTGAAAAAAATTATATTTGAATCGGAGTGCGTTGCGAATTCCGAAAATAATATTAAAATATAAATCTCTTACGCTGTATTATAGCTATTAGGATTTCTTAATTATTGGATAATATGTTCATAAAATTAGTACATACCAATGAAATTAGTATATGCCAAGTACAGATACCTCCCTTCCCCCTATAACAATGGAGTTAAGTTCCGAAAAATTGTTGAGTGATACAAAACAAAGAACTAGAACTAAAAAGGAGGTCTGTATCTAAAAATTAAAATAACATGATGTTATATTTTCATGTCATTAAGACAAATATCTTAGCAAAAACTTTCTTAAGAAGTAATGCAAACTAATATGAATTAAACAATGTTTTTCATCTCTCTCTCTCTTTACATATATAAGTACTATTAACCGTCATTGTGCTTACCTCTAAACAGACATTTTTGTTCTGTTTTTTCTTGACATGGCATATATAGCTAAGCAAAAATTCATAAAATTTGAAATATTATTATTATTTCTGTAAAAAAGATTGAGTACTACTTACCAAGAAATTTGAAATCTACGTAGCCAAAAACAGAGACACAATTAAGCTTGTAAGGTGTACTTGAGTGCTAATAATTCAAAAAGTTCTGCACGAAAATTTGATTGTACTTACCCGCTCGAATGTCAAATATCAAATGAGATATTTTTCGCACTTAAAGATTTTATTGTGTTTATTGAGCTGGTTTGAACGGGTTTTCCTAAATTTTAAAATAGATAAACTTCATTTTTGATAATTTTTATAACATTCTTAATGTTGTACGGGGCTTTTACACAACTTGAAATATGTGAACGAGTATCGATAAAGTATCGAAACGAGTGAATGCATGCAATAAAAGCACCGCTATATGGAGATAATCCTAATTCTTGAATCACGTTTTTGTGTAACTCATGCTGTAAAGTGCCGTGTTATACGGCGATTACTTTAGTGTAAGATTATACCCAATTAAGTACGTCGTTATGCACAGAAAACACATCTTAATACCTGAATCATCTAGGGCAATAGGCTTCAAACTTTGTCGACTCATGGAACTCTTAGAAATTTCAGGGGATTTCGGGGGATCCTATCCCATCCTTAGAAGAATATGTCCTAAAGATATTTGAATTAGATCAGCATGTAATATGTATTTTATGTAAAGGCAGTTATTTAAGGAAAGTTACTGTATTTCTTGATAAAGAGATGTAAAGTATCCGAATACCCTAAAATTCATAATTTATATTATGATTTTATTTTACAGACCATTTTATTAGCTTTAGAAAAATACCAAGTTTATTATTTTCCGTTCAATAGAACAAAAACTACAAGTGTTTTAGTAAAAGCAGATAAAACGCGTTTTACTCGAAATGCATTTGTTTTTGAAAATGCTCAAACGGGGACAGCGATTGCTCAAAAAGTTTTGAAAATAATTTTCTGAAATTTTTTGTGTATGTTCTGTATATCAGTAGAAGTGTTTTCATTTTCAGATTTATCAATCACTGTTTTATTACAGAATTTACAGTCCCTTATGTAAATATAGTCGCTGTTTTTTTAAGCTATTTCATAAAATAACTTAGATAAAGTGTTCTAATTTTTGAAAAAATTAATATATCTATTATCCTGAAAATTTGAAAGCATATAATGCAATATCTTTTAGTAGTGTACTTAAAGGTATTAATTTGATATCGTACATTTTCCTCCAAATTGTTTAAAATTTTCGCCTAATTGGGCGATAACATAACAATACGATTAAATTTACTTTTATCGTTTGGTACTGCGTTTTCTCTCTATAATGTTTACGTATAGGATCATTATTTTTTATTGGTGGGGGGGGGGGGAGTTACTTAATTTCAAGCGATTCGATTTGTAAGAAATTTAAACATTTCTAAAGGGAACGCTAATTGTTGCAGTTTCGAGTTCTATTTTTTTGTGTGATTTTTTTCTGTTGGATAATATCATCAGTATGTAATGTATATCGAAAGTTATTGCAGCATACCTTTTTTATGTTGCAAATATTTGAATTTTTTTTTATTGAATTTAATATAAAAATTTCTTTAAAATGATATAAAAGGCTTTGCATTTTGGACAATGAAACATTTTCCATAAGCATACAAACTTAAAAAACATAACAATTTTGAAAAGTGTCCACAATTTTGGCCGCCACAGTATATATATATATATATATATATGCATGTAAGGATAATTAAATTAGATCTAAAATTAAATCCTAGACCACTTATAAATTTTATTTTCCCATTACATCTTCAAGTATTAAGTATTAAATTTATTACCCATTTCGGGAATGGAGAACACATGGCCTTAACAGATCTTTGCCGCTCCTACCATTAATTCTTATTACCTATATGTCATGAATAAATTCTCAAGTATACCTCTTCAATAAGACATGTACTTGAACACATCTGGCTCTTGAGTGGCCACGGACTCTTGATTTTTAACGCGTGTCCATCTCTCTCTCTCTTTTCAAATCAGATTACAAAATGATTTCATGGAATAAAGACGGTTAAAATAAAATGTCTTGATGTTCACTCGCAAAACACGACAGCAATAAAACGGTAGGATTTACCGGAAGGAGGAAACCTGCAGCCTGAAAATTAATTTTAACTTTAATGTAAAGCCATCGAAAAATTAAAACATTTAAAAAAACGGATGCCAAGTCTACCAAAAATAATAGAAAATGCTGTAGAGAAAATTATCGAACTCTGAAAGTACGTAATGCGTCTCTCTTAGCGGAACGCAGGGTTGCCCGAGAAAAGAAAGCGCTGCTCACACGAGAAGCGAAGCCGTCCTCCGCAAGAAAAAAAAACAATATCTGATGGGAAGAAAGAAAAATAAAAACGCTCCTGTCATCGAAAAGAAAAGCGCCGTTCCACACCCATGGAAGAAATAAAATTATCTTATTCACTTAAAGAAAATTCAAGTAATCAAAATTTTAAGATGGAAAACAAGGCAGAAGACCAAATTAAAAAAGAAAAGATGACGGAAGAAATGAACACAACAAAAACAGAAGAAGAAAAATTAATTCAACATATAACCATCGTCAAAAATGAAAGTACGTTTTGAAGATATTCAAGCTTTTTTCCAAAGGTATAACCTAGAAAGCCCAATTCAAAATTTCATGGACCGATTCGAAAATATTTGCAACTCTTTCGAAATAACTGAAAAACAGAAAATTATATTTTTAACAAAATTAGTAAGTAGACCCATTGCAACCTTCATCAAGTCAAATCCAATACCAAGAAGTTTCACCAAATTTAAATTGAACTTAGTACGAGAATTTGGAACACAAAGAAATCCAGCGGAAATTCATCTTCAACAAGCCAAAACAGGAAAACATCCAAAGTGACTAACATAGAATACTTCTATAGAATACAAGAGATCGCATCCCGAATCAACTTAGAAGAGGAAGCTGAAAAATTTTACATAATCAAAGGATTAAAAGAAGACAGAGCCATAGAAATGCAGTTAAAAAGTTCGAAAGATATACAAGAGCTGAAAGAAAAGATGAAAATTTTGGACATACAAGAAAGTAAAATTTCAACTACAAATCACCCAGAATTTATCAATCCAAAATATCCGATGAAAAGAACATCTCTCCATCCGACCCAACTTGCCCACAGATCACAATACGAAAGATGACGTAGTGGTCTAAATCAACCACCAATGAGTTACTCCCGAAACCAAGTATATAACCAGGTATATCCTCCACGTTCAGCATCCTATCATCATCACCCATCCTTTATTCCTCCGAGGCCGACCATGTATCAGAGAAACCCACGGATCTCGCAACAAGGATCAGCGGAATTGCGACCAGATACTCCAACTTTCCATCCCAGTCAAAGACTACGAGAAAATAATACGATAATTCGACCATATCAAAGATGAGATCTTCTCATCATCCAAGCGAACATCAATTCAAAGAAAAGTGAAGCTCTATTGGATACAGGATCTAATATTAACCTAATTTGTAAAAATTTACTAACAAAAATCAAAGGAGATAAAAAAGTGTGTGTGTGTGTGGAACACCTAGAATCGGACATATCCACCATTAATGGACAAATTAAGGTTAGTGAATATATTATTTTACCAATGAAAATAGGAGAAATTATTAAAGATATTAAATTCCTCATAGTAAATATAGAACTACCTTACTTAATCATATCTTGTCAGACTATGAGTAGTTTTGAATTAATTATTAATTTTAGTGAACAGAAAATATTTCAAAGAGGCAAAATAATTCCAAAACAGGGTGAACCTAAAGAAATTATTAAAGAAACGCATAAGCATAAACTAAATAATAAAAGTCTTAAATTTAATAATAATAAAATTATTTATAAAAAGTTGATCATGTGTTTAATATAGAAATAATTCCTAACAGTGATTATGATATTGTTAATGATATTATTGATAAATATAAACATGTCTTTGCTAAAAATAAATTTGATGTGGGTGAAATAAGCTGTACTTCACCTAAAATCGTACTTACATCAGAATTACCCATTGCAAATGGCCTTTATCGAACCTCTCCTAAGGATGACGCGGAAATAAAAAAAACAATTAGATGCATTGCTGACAGCAGGAATAATTAAACCATCTCATAGTTCTTATGCTGCCCCTATAACGTTAGCCTTTAAAAAAGAGGATAATGCTCGAACACGATTATGTATCGATTATAGAAAGTTGAATGCTATCACAAAATTAGATGCGGAACCAATTCCTCGAATAGATGCAGTTTTAGATAAATAAACACATACAAAAAATTTCTCAACGATTGATCTATGCAGGGGATATTGGCATATTAAATTAGATGATAATGAATCTGAAAAACTTGCATTTACATCAAATTATAGTCTTTTTCAATTTAATCACTTGCCTTTTGGATACAAAAATTCCCCAGCTATTTTTCAAATTCGACAAATTCTAAATAAATATCAAATAAAATTTGCACAAAATCACTTTGACGATATAATAGTATTTTTAGAATCAATTGAAGAACATACAAAGCATTTAGAAGAAATTTTTAAAATTTGTGAAATAGAAAATATTAAATTAAAATTCTCAAAATGTAAATTTGGTAAAGATACAATTGATTTCTTGGGATATGAGATAAAACAAGGGTCATACAGTCCAAACAATACGAATGTAGAAATAATTAAAAAAACTCTTACCTCCTCGAAATGTAAAAGATTTACAAAGATTTCTTGGTAGTATTAATGTCTACCATAAATTCATTCCTCAATATGCAAAATTAAGAATGCCATTAAATAATCTTCTTAAAAAGAATCAAAATTGGAACTGGACCCCAGAATGTCAACAGTCTTTTCAAAAACTTAAAGACAGCTTAATTTCAAAACCTATGGACCCAATGGAGATCAGCACCCTACCTTATTTCACCAAGACGATTGAGACATTATGAAATTAATTATACAATAAATGAATTAGAATGCTTAGCGACAATTGATAGTTTAGATAAATTCCTTCGCTATCTTCATGGATCTCATTTCAAAGTTCATACAGATCATAATGCATTAGTTTGGCTTAAAAATTTTAAAAATCCCACAGGTCGACTTTTTAGATGGTCTTTAAAAGTTTCTATGTATGATTTTGATATAAAATATAAGAAAGGTAGTACTAATATTGAAGCTGATATGCTAACCAGAAATTCTATTGCTTATCATTTAATTAATACTCCCCCAGAACCTTTATTAGACATCAATGAGATAATTCATTTTCAAAATTTAGAAAATACATCACCCTAAATGTTTTAAGAGAGATGGTGTTTTCGTTGTAAAAAGACAAGGTTTATGTAAAATAATTGTACCCAAAGCACTACGAGTGAAACTAATAGAAACAACACACGAAAAATTTGGTCATCCTGGTGTAGCTACCATGTTAAAATTAATATCACCGCAATATTACTGGATAAAATTATAACTGATGTAAGAAATTATGTAAAACACTGTGAAACGTGTCAATTTAATAAGAAGTCACATCAGAAAAAATACGGACTGATGCAATCACTTCCCTTATGTGAAAAACCTTTCGAATTGTTATCAATAGATAGTGTAGGCGGTTTATAAAATATTATAACTCAGTAAAGAAATATTTGCACATTATTATAGATCATGCCACCAGATATATTTGGACTTTCCCTTCAAAAATGCAACAATGATACGTATATTAATTGTTTGAGGCAAATCTTCAAAAATCATATACCTGAAAAAATATTAAGTGACAGAAATACTGCATTTAAATCTTCAAAATTCAAACATTTTTTAAAACATAACAATGTCACTCAGTTACTAACTACTTCAAATCGATCGTAAACTAATGGAAAAGTAGAAAGAGTAAATCAAACTATCATTACCAGCTTAAAATGCGAAATTAGTAATAACACAAGTAAAGTCCCATGGACAAAAATTTTAGAAAAAGTAACGCATCAATATAATCAAACTCCACATACAATAACAGGCTTTCCTGACACCTATTTAATGTCGGCGCGGTGGCCGAGTGGTCTAGGCATCGGATCATGGCTAGCGTGTCATGAGTTCGATCCTAGTACCACAAAGATCCCCGTGTAGGGGAGCGATGCACGTTAAATCTGTCGAGAGCTCAAACGTCCTCCCGTTGGTGTGGTGTGGTAGTTAGGAGAGGGGGTGCCAGCTCAGGTGTCGTCCGCGTCACTTGACCATGGTTCAAAATTACGCGGACCGTCGCCAAAAGCCCACGTGTTGCTAATCAGTGCGACGTTAATATTCTCTCCCACCATTTAATGTATGAAAATTTACATTTTGAAATTCCACTAAGAGATAATGAAATATATCCTCCCATAGAAGAAGCAAGAAAATTAGAGCCGAATAAAGAACGAACAATATTATAACATCAATAAAATTAGATATGACAAAAAATTTCAGGAAGCTGATTTCAAGGTTGGTGACTTAGTGATGTATGAGGAATTTCAATACCCCAATACAAGGAAATTAAGTCCCCCTTATTCAGGTCCTTACACAGTACTAAGCAAATATTCAGATGTATTGTTTGAAATAGATAGACCCAATGCCCTTAATAAAACTGAGACTGAATTAGTTCATTCAATCCGCTTAAGGCCTTTTCATCCAGCTGAAAAATTTCACTTGAATTACATTCAACAAAATATACAAAATAAAGAGAAAAAGAAAAGAAATGTATTGTGTAGTACAGAAGTGACTGAGTTTTGCTTAACAAGACTCTTCGAAGAGGAATAGTAATATAAATGATATTAAAATTTTTATAGAATATATTTTGTGTTAAGTGATATTGTTTATATTTAGAAGAGAAAGTAGAGTGTGTTTTATTATATAAAATTTTGAGAAATTTTAATGTACTTCATTGTTTTATTTTAAATTGTTAAAGGAATTATATCATTTATATGATAGTATTGGTGTTATAAAGTTGAAAGATATAAAGTTAGTTATTAGAGAAATGACTCTAATGTACTAATATAATGATACTGATTGTGAGGAAAAACAAAATTAAAGTCATATTGCATTCTTTTTATCCACTGAATTTTATTATTTTGTTAATTATTTTATTCATCAGTAACTTTACTAAATTTAAATTTAAATTTTTCTCATCTTGAAATTGTGTGATTTGATATACTGGCCACATATCAGGATTCACTGTTTCTCGAAATTTTCTCGGTCTAAATTTAAACAACTTGATTTTGGAAATGATACAGTGGATCGAAGAAAATTCAATCATTATGATTCTATATATGTCTTGAAACATTAAGAGGACAAACTTATTTAATTTGATTTGTATACCTCTTATTGTTTCATATTAGCATCCCTGAGCATCTGTGATTTGATCACGCAGATTTGTCAGAGAGATGTGTTGGTATTGGTATGGTGTAAATTATATTACTGAATGTGAAATGCCAAGGAGAAAAATTTGTGAATGAAATTAATAAGCTTAAAAAGTTACAGAGATAATCAAAATATTTTATGTGATGATTTGAAGTAAAACTGAATATGGTGAAAAATTTACTACACTCATTTGTATGTGTTGTTGAAAAAGTAATTAATTTCTTTCTAGAGATGATTCCACTTTTCGAATCGAGATAAATAAAAGAGCTCTTATACTCTTATATTCTATATTCTTATATCCTTATATTCTTACATTGTTATCTTATATTCTTATAATACATGTAAAAGGAATATGGTCTAGTGTGTTGAATAGTGTATAAGTGTTATATAAACTGTTCTCATATTATTAATCATATTTTATTCATGTCTATGCTTTGATATTTTAACAGTGTATTTCAGCTATGTATATTTTTATGTAAGAAAATTAAATAGGATTACGAGGGCGCCTGAGTATATTTTAATAGAAAATTATTATCTTAATATTTGTACATCATTTATTTTTTTAAAATTATATTATTGTTTAATATGATAAATTTCCACACATATACTACACATAGATAGACTATGTGCTAGCAATAACACAAATCTAATAATATGAAAAATTTGGAGGAAACGTTAAGCTCTTTTTCTGGATGCAATATAGATTTGAAAAAACTAATGTACATTTATGTATAAAAGGAATTTCACTTTATCAATTAATATTTTAAAAGTGTATCTATTTTGTTTATTGTATTGTATTTTGATTTTATTATTCGTGTTATTTAATTCTATTTACTGTGTGTAAAATGTATTTCTATATTATGTTAAGTACTGTTTTGAATATATTGAAAATTTATTATGTTTGTAAGAGAGAGAGGGGCACACCATTACTCCAATTTTAAATTTGGAGTGAAAATGTAAGGATAATTAAATTAGATCTAAATTTAAATCCTAGACCACTTCTAAATTTTATTTTCCCTTTACATCTTCAAGTATTAAATTTATTACCCATTTCGGGAATGGAGAACACATGGCCTTAACAGATCTTCGCCGCTCCTACCATTAATTATTATTACCTATATGTCATGCTTAAATTCTCAAGTATACCTCTTCAATAAGACATGTACTTGAAGACATCTGGCTCTTGAGTGGCCACGGACTCTTGATTTTTAACGCGTGTCCGTCTCTCTCTCTCTCTCTTTTCAAATCAGATTACAAAATGATTTCATGGAATAAAGATGGTTAAAATAAAATGTCTTGATGTTCACCCTCAAAACACGACATATATAAAACCAATTACTTGGATATATCATTGTATATTAAGGACTATAAATTACATAGCAATATTTATGATAAAAGAGATGATTTTAATTTTAACATTCTTAAAGCGCCTTACTAGAATTCCAATTTATTTATATCTATATATAGAAATATTGTTTTCAATTATATTTATCGTAATAACGTATTATAGTTAGTGATAAATCTAATATATATTTAAATTTTAATAACTTTACTAAACATTGTATGGAACATGGATACCCTCCTAAATTTATAAATAGTTACCCAACAGTTAAATAATAATATGTTATTAGTTGTACAGTTAATCAATAGATGACGCTTCAAGCTAAGTAAATTAACAATATTGTATTTTATTTAAAATTAATTGTATATATCTGGGTGGTACTTGTATTTTCTATAAATTTTAAAACAAAATATAGAGTGTTTAAATGTGTGTATATATAGTATCAATGTTATTTTATCAAAACTTAATAATTTTAAGCGTTATTGTTATTGTCCATTGCCCGGGAATATGTTTAGTAGAACTCACGTGGTAAGTCTTTATCTAATAGTTTTAACTTTGATTTTAAAATATTTTAGTAATTATTACAGGCTATAATATTATCGTTTTACAGTAATAGATTATGGCTTTATTTGTAACAATAGTTAAAGTTCTCTAGAAATTTCTTGCTCTTTCCTTATGGCCCAGAGTATTGGCAAATTCAGGTGAAGGTTGGCTGGCCGAAAAACATTGTTCAAACCTGCAATCCTGGTTCCTAAGGCCAGGAGTTTGCTTTAGTACTACTGTGGCTAAGACTATTCTATCATGGCTATAGTATCTTAGGCTATAACTACTGTTTGTAATTCTTGTAATGTATATATATCCGCAAGATAGTTAATGAATTATTTAATGAAATCACTGGATGATTTCTTCAAAAAAAACCCCTCTAAAACTTTACAACTTTTAATTTTTCATATGTAAAAATTTTTTTAAAGTATTAAAAATCATTTAGAGGGAAAAAAAGTTTTAGTTTATTATATGTACATGTATTCTATGTATAAATATGAAAAAAATTGGAAGCATATAATGCAATATCTTTTAGTAGTGTACTTAAAGGTATTAAAATGCTATCAGTACATTTTCCTCCAAATTGCTTAAAATTTTCGCCAAATTGGGCGATAACATTACAATATGATTAACTTTACTTTTATCGTTTGGTACTATGTTTTCTCTCTATAATGTTTACGTATAGGATCATTATTTTTTATTGAGGGAGGGAGTTACTTAATTTCAAGCGATTCGATTTTTTAAGAAATTTAAACATTCCTAAGGTGAACGCTATTGTTATAGTTTCGAGTTCTATTTTTGTGATTTCTTTCTATTTTTTGGATAATGAATATGTCAGAAATTATTGGTGATTACCAGGATCATTTTTTAAATGATTATGAGACTCCGTGTTTAAAAATTACACACTAAAAGGAGTTTCTTTAATTTGCACGTTTGGTCAATATTATTTTCTAATAAATCAAATTTCTTTCTTTCTTTTCTTATTGTTTTTTTTAAACTTTCGAATTTTTAGACTTTGACCTTGATGAAATGTGGAGAAGCCATAAGAATGGTTTCTTAAAAAAGTAACAGCTTGGAATGTTGAATTTTTTACTGTGGATGCTAATAAATCTGTCAGGCAGATTCTTTTTTTTAATGATAGCAAATTGCAAATTTCCGCAGTTTTACTTATAATAAATGATTTTATAATTTTTCTCACATTCCACAATAACCTCTTTCCATGCTTAATTCTCCTTTTAGCTCTAAATTATTTTTAAAAAAATTTTACAGCATTCCTTGTTTTTTAAACTTTTTTTTTCTTTTGGCGTTTTCAAATTCCTTGTATTGATTTTTTCTCCTTCTACTTATACTCTTCATCAGTTTTTAAATTTTTTAAAACGCTGTAATTCTAGAGTTCTCACTTGCTTTATCAAGTCTCAGTTATTTTGTTTTATTTCTTATTACTTGTTTTACTAGGCTAGGTGGCTTTTTTCGCCCAGCATTTCATTAAATTAAAAAAATTTTGTGTAAATCATACGAGGTCTCCTTAAAACGCGGAAAACTTTATTCCACACTTTAAAGGGGACAGTTAATCTGAAGATTAGCTATGCAATCGGTACTTTAACGGCTTAGAGATTTAATGGTAACATTTATTATACATGCTCTTGTAATTTCGGGAGTTGACAATATTAAAAAAAGCTTTTTTTACTGATATAACTCCACATCACTAGAAGCATACATTAGGTCAAAAAAGGAAGGATTAAGCCAAATTAATAAATCTTAGCTAATTAAGTGATAAAATTTAAGGATCTCGCACGCATGTGTATATTTTATTGTATCATGTAAGATACCCAAGATATTCCCAAGATAATTCTTAGGCATACCTGTATGTTAGGTTAACGGGTTAAGATTGTTAAAAAATTCGAAGTGGATTTGGTTGGATTTTTTTTAACGGAAAGAAAAACGTTTCTGTTATCTTTTTATTTTTATTTTTCAGTTACTGGCCAGAATTTAAATAAATTCAGATGTTTAGATTCGGTAAAAGTAAATGACATCATGTTTCTTAAATATTCTAATACGTGAACATCATCGACAGATATATGTAATGTAGTGAAATTGATTTTTGTAGAAATTGCAAAGGAATTGTCTAAGGTCTCTATTTGAAAATGGCAAACTTATTTAGAAAAACATTACCTCAAAAGCATAATTATAAACCATCTTGAATGCTAGTTGAATAAATGAATTAAAAATGTTCAAGTTAATCATTGACTCAGATTTAGAGAATAAAAACACATAAACATATCTAAAAAGTATTTTATTGTAAAAAGTAAGAGATCAGAAACATGTAAGTACATATTTAAACTTTCACATACATGACACCGATAAAATTAATTCATCATTGTTTGCCAAACTAAATAAATACACAAAAAAAATCAGATTCTATCACATAAACACAAAAACAATGAAAGACAAAAATTAGATTAGTTTTAATAGAAATATAAATAAATTTTCTGAAGACTGTAACTAAATTGAATTTTTTAAAAAAAAGTGTTTTCTGGAAAAATAAATGAACTTTTTTGTGACAGTTATCAATTTAGGCATTTGGAAGTCTAATTCTAGCTCTGTAATATATTTCTTTAGGATGTAACCAACTGTAGCTGTTGTCAAAGACAACTACATCTGAAAAGAAATATGTAATGTCATAAAAACGTCATACTGATTACCAATAATTACACAAGAAAATATAAATGGAATAAAAATTTAAAAACAAGGTAACATTAAAAAAAAGCTTTAAAATAAATATTTGAAAATATTTTAAATGTCTTTTTCAAAATTATCTTTGATTTCTTTTAAAAAAATCGTTTAAAAATCTTGATTGAATGCACTGTCCAGCAAATAAAGGATATATTGCACGTAGGGAGCATTTAATAACAAAATAAGAAATTTAACTGCTTTTTAGCCCAATGGATGTAAATGTAATACTATAAAGAAGAATAAAGATTACCCTTACTTATACTTGATGTTTAGCTATAATATTAAAATACAACATATTGAATTAAGATCTTCAAAATTATAGAACGATACATCTATCGAATTACGAATAAATCTGAAAGTTAACTCTAGCGATAATTGACAGCTACACTGCTGGGCACCGTAAAGGCCACACCAAGAAAGACAAGAGATAGCACAACAAAATTTATTTTGTACATAGCATGTTGACCAAGTATCAAATGATTAAATTTATAGATTTCTGTGAAGAGTGGTTCCTGCCAGAATCAGTAGCCAGAGTAGCCATTGTTGGAGATTACCGCTGCCAACGCCACGGCATTGATTCAAAGAGACTTTGGATGTCTTCTTGGGGTAGAGCAGACCAAGCAGCTTCCACACGTTGCCAAAGTTGATCTGGTGTGGCCGCTGGGGGTGTAATCTGGGTCAATCGTTGAGCAACCATGGGCCACATGTTTCTATCGGTGAAAGATCCTGAGAGAAGCTGGCGAGGGAAGCAATTCAATCCGGTGATTGACGAAGAACCTTTGGACAATGCGTGCCACGTGTGGTCGCGTATTATCCTGTTGAAATATGGCTGTGGCCAAGCCCTGAAGGTAAGGAAGGACAACTGGCTCCAACACCTCGGAGATGTAGCGCTGGCGGTTTAAAGTCCCGTCAATGCGTACTAGAGGAGTGCGAGAGTGATATCCAATACCGCCCCATACCATAATACCCGGTGCAGGACCAGTGCGGTGGTGCATAACGCAGCTGTTCAGCATCCTCTCTCCACGGTGTCTCCAGACTCGAATCCGACCATCGTGGTGTTGCAGACAGATGCGTGACTCGTCAGTAAAGACAACTTCATTCCATTCTGCGCCCACATCCTTCTTTCATCGCACCATTGGCGGTGGAGACGTCTGTGGTTCTGCGTTAAGGGTAGACCAAGCAATGGACGTTTGCGGACAGACCACTCTGCTGTAAACGGCGTTGAATGGTACGCGCAGACACTGAATGATGCGTAACAGACTCAATGTGCTGTGCTATGGTTCGTGATGTGACTGAGCGATCCATCACTGCCATGCGCACAATTTGTCTGTGCTCACGTGAAGTGGTGCACTGAGTTGGATGCGATCGCCACGTCGGTCCGTCGTACCCTCCTGCATCCAACGGTCACATATCCGCATTACAGTTGTTTGGTTTCGTCCAACACGACTACCGATTTCCCTGAAAGGTAATCCACAATCTCGGTAGGACACTATCCTTCCTCTGTCGAACTCGGATACTTGATCTAAAGCTAATCGATGTTTTCTACGAGACATAACTGATCGTTTTGTGAAAAAACCACAAGAAAAACACAATTGCCGAACTTCAAATCGTCGAAATCTCCAAGCCTTAAATAGCACTTTATGGTGGCGCCACAGGCGTGCATAATGTGTGTCTGCACTGAAATTCTATTATTTGCATATCACACCTCCGCTAATGCATGTTGTAAATTTCATGTTATTTACGTGCTTCCTTCAGAGTGTTGCATTTACGGTGGCCAGCAGTGTATGTGAAAAAAAAACACTAAATCTGTATTTTTCACCTCTTTCTCTAACTGTGCATGTATAGCAGCAGGAATCGAATTGTGTCAAATATTTTTTACTGCATAGCACCCTGAATCACATATTGGTAGATTCGCTAAGCTATACAAGGTTGCCGATCCAATATATTGATCTTTTATAACAAACATACTCAAAACTTCCTCTAAAAAGATCTATAAAAGTTACCTACGAGTTTCAGATAAGAATTTTGCATTAAAATCATACATATACTCACATGTGCCTGGTTTGTCACATCTGAAAAGTCCTTTTTCAGGTTTGTAGCAGGTATCTATTCTCTGTTTAGGTATGAGTTCAACAAGATTAGATTTTTCTGAGAAATTTTCCTTGAAATATATCACAAATCCTATATCTTTATTCTTCGTTTCGAATTCCCATTCGAGAAAAGAACCCGGTTCCTTCACTTCGAAATACTTTTCTTCCTTTGAAAATCGCATCACAGTCAACTTTTCGGCATCTGGGGCTTTCGACAGTATCTTTTCTGAGTTACAGAGATAATTTTTTTTGGGTACTTTTGATCCATGAATAATCTGAAATGAAATATATATTACCATCAATACACATGTTGAAACTATTTTAATGAGCGAAATCTCATATTGAACAGCATTTATTAACTATTCATATATTAGAAATGTAATTACTAATAAATACATTTATGTATTTTAACTAAACAAACTTTCTTATGTTTGTATTTTATACGTCGTGTATACCAGGTGTCCAAAAATAACCGATGATTTGAAAAATCAATTTAAAAAATGGAAGGCGATAGAAGTGTATGGTTGGCTGCATTCTGTTTTTAATAACCAGGGAATTTATTCTCACAAAGTTTCACAATTAGTTACCTAGCTCGTCAATAGATGGCGTTTCTAAATAGGAAATCTACGGTTCTACGAAAAGCTTTTCGAGTACATGGGTTTCTAGGAACCCTCAAACCCGTATCTGGCTAGAAATTTCAGCTGATGACATGATGAAGTTTAATTTTCATAATGATGAGTAGGTGCATTGCTATTGGACGAGCGGTGGCAGACCGGTAGGCGGTGCTTTGAGGTGAAGATGCTGGTTTCCAGGTTTATTTAAATGCAGGAATCTGGTGGAAGAGAGAGCGTTTTCCAATTGGATGTTGAGAAGTGAGGATAATGGCTCAGAATGGAAGCCCAAGGGGGTGTGAGAGTGTGTAGTGGTGTGTTGTGACGCAATGTCCAGTGTGGGTGGGATATTAAGTCTAAAAAGGCAACCGACGGATTTCTACGAAGTGGACACCCTCCTTCGCATTGACCGCGCACGGCCCTGCTGCAGTTTTAAACTAAAGTACGGCGGGCGCTAAGAGCCCTCCGCCACGAGTATAGGGATGAAAGGCTGAGTCGACCTTGCCCAGGCCGAGGATAGAACCCCAAACCTATGGAGTGGAAGCGCGATAGACAACCACTCGGCCGCTGGGCTTCCTAAATAGAAAAACTGTACAAATATGCTTTTATACTTTTCCCCAGACAAAAGCGCCATCTGATCGACAAATTTTATAACTAATTGTGAAACTTGATGTGAATAAATTCTCTGGCTAATAAAGTAGAATGCTGCAAAGCGTACATTTCTAGAACCTTCTGTTCTTTTCGAATAGATTTTTCAAATCATCGATCATTTTTTGGACACCTAGTATATGAACATCGAATGGCAAAAAATTGGAGAAACCTCTTATTTGAAAGCAAACCACTTCCTCCTAATGATGTAACAAAACAAAGTTGCTTGTTTAAGGATCATTAGCCTTTGGACAATACAGATTTCAAGATGTCTATGTTAAAATGAATACGCGTGACCAAAGATATAAAGTTCTTTGAAAAAAAAGTAAGAAAAGATGTTGTTGGATCTCTTAAACAGTCTCGTCAGTGGCATAACGTATACCCCCAACCCCTTCATTGCGGGGTGCCAGGGATTCTAGAGGGCCCAAAGTTAGACTGATGCTAAGTACGCATTTGAGCTTGAGGCCCGAAACCTGAGTTTGCAGGTAGGAGGGGGCTAATATTTTCTGTTACGCCACTCAGTCACGTGAGATATTTTTGTGTTTGGGAGTGACAGTTGAGAAAAAAAGCTTCAAGTGTTGAGAGCTCTTCTGGTTGAAAAAGACTGTTGAACGACTGAATTAAAAGATAGGTACCATGCTTAGCGCAGCAACAAAAAGGCAACAATGCGGCAAATTATATTTGAATTCAATAAAAGTGTTTCATAAAATTTATCCTAACTCACAGCAAGACGAATTTTGCAAGAGATGGGCTTACAGCAGGAGATCATTAAGAGTTCGTTGTCATTTCAGAAAAATACTCCTGTTGTGGGAACAGAAACTATTAAATTAGTCACTTGAGGACTGGCAAAAAGAGTAGCTCAGTCCAATGAATCTCGTTTTCTGCTTCGTAGATGGCATTATAAGTATACGCCCAACCAGCAAAATAATTCATAAACTCGTTCTACCAAATAATAATTTTTTAATAAGGTGACAATTAGAATTGTGAATGGCTAATATTTTATTGGATTCATATATATATTCCTTGATATCTGTAATTACAATTCTGAGCAGCGCAATGTACCTCAGTGTGATTACATTTTTCAGAAATAATTCAGTTGTGTAATATAATTTTTCTTTACCTAAATTACTTGTCATGTAAATACATACAGGGTCAGTCCCAAAAGTGCTGAAATATTTTTTTTAGTTGGCAACGTTAGCTGGAGAGGCAAGACTTCGGGTTAAAAACTTGGGGAGAGATCTAAGCTTCATAAAGAGACCGATATTAATCGCCTTAAGACAATAGCTTAGACAGGGTCACGCTCTGCGTAGAGGTTTCTACTACACTCGAGTCAACCCAAAATATGGACTATTTTAGTGTGGAATTGGGTAAAAATAGGGCGGGGACACTCAAAAAGCGTACGGTGATGGGGTTATGAACCAAAACCAAACTTTCAAGAGACGTAAGATGTTTTGGGATGGTCAGGAGTCCGTTAATGATGATGAACACTCAGAACACCAACATCACTTATGGACAACTCGGAGTAAAATGAGCGACAAGTTTTGGCCAAAGACTGATGATTAAGTGTTTTGATTGTTGCAGAGGAGTGTGAATACGTAAAACAATCATTCATCGCATTTCAACGGAGGATCTTAAAGTGAAGTAAGTCTACGCGACAATTAAACCTTGCATCATGACAAAGCTTTAAGCCACACCATGCTCATTGTCCACGAGTTACTGGCCAAATTGGGTGTAGCAATGCTTTTCAAGCCCATGTACAGCTCCGATCTAGCACCAGCGGACTTATTTGTTCCCAAGAATCAAAAGAGCCATGAAAAGAACTCTTCATGGGATACTGGAGGTGGCACAGGAAGTTCATTTTTTGTTCTACGAAGGTGCCGTAGATACCTCTACACGCAGCGTGACCCTGGTTCAACAACTGCCCGTATGTGACTGACACCAATCTCGTTTTGAAGCTTAGATCTTCCACCAACTTTTCCCCTCGACAATTGGCCACTCCAGTCAGCGTTGATAACTACAAAAAATTATTGTATATATATATATATATATATATATATATATATATATATATATATATATATATATATATTCCGTCCTGTAGACACACATGGACGAAATCACAAAGACACATACACACACAACAAAAATACACAAAACACAAACTAAGCTGTGCCGACTACATGATGAGACACAAAACAGAAGAGAAAGAGGGCGGTCTCACGGAATCTCGGTGTATATACACTGGTGTCCAAAAGTTTAGCATAAATCGTAAAAGGCGAAAAACATGGAGAAAATATTCGTAAAATTATTCCAATTTCTTGTGGATATTAAATGGGTGAAGAAGAAGCATTGGGTTTATGAAAAACTTTTCAGTCGACTACGTCCTGCACGAAACAACGGCGCATGTCGGAACGTGGAGAAACCGATTCACGCAGCATAGGCAAACAATTTTCGTGTAACTACTGTGCGAAGGAACGTTGTTAACCATCAAACAAAGAGAATGATGGCACAAAGACGCCAATTGGACACGTTTATGAAAGGAAGAATCGTTGGAATGCTGGAATCCTCACGATCACAAACCGAAGTGTCTCGAATTCTGAATGTGGACCAGTCTGTGATCTGAAGACTGGGGCAGAGGTTTCAAAAAACGGGAGATGTTACCCGACAACCAGTATCAGGTCGACCAAGAGTCACAACTCCTCGCCAAGACCGATATCTGGTAATAAGTGCGCGACGTCAGAGGGGCAGTACTGCCAGAGCACTGGGTTCGGCGCTCACAGTCGCCACAGGAATACGAATTTCGAGACAAACTGTTTACAGGAGACTCAATCATGCTGGCCTGTATGCCAGAAGACCAGCAGTTTGCATTCCCCTCACGTCTGCGCATAAACGCGCTCGTTTGAACTGGAGTTTGAAACATCAACATTGGAGTGTGGGAGAGTGGGCCAATGTGATGTTCAGTGACGAGTCCCGGTTTAGTCTGAGTAGTGATTCTCTGGCGGTAACGATATGGAGAGAACGTGGAACACGTTTTGAACCAAGAAACATAACGGAAAGACATCATTTTCCATCAAGGGGAGTAATGTAATGGGCAGGCATCATAATTGACGGCCGCACAGACCACCATTTCTTTGACACGGGGTCTGTGACTGCTGAAAGGTACAGAGACGAAATTCTTGAGCCTTATGATCGCTTGTTTAGAGGTGCTGTCGGTCCTGACTTAGTATTCATGGATGGTAATGCGCCATGTCACCGAGCGGTGCTGATTGATGACTTCCTTGAAACGGAAAACATCCAGCGCATGTCTCGGCCTGCAAACTCCCTTGATTTAAATCCTATCGAGCATGCATGGGATATGCTCGGGAAACAAATTTCAGCCCTTTCATACCCACCAAGCTCCGTTACAGAACTGAAGAGAGCTCTCTAAGAAGCTTGAAACCGTTTGAGCCCCCAACTCATTCATCATCTCATAGCAAGTATGGTAAATAGCTGTGCAGCGTTCCTGGCTGTCAGAGGTGACCACACGCGTTATTAAACTGCAGCATCAGTATTTTATTTAATGTTTTCTTTCATTTTTTCTTTAAAGTGTGAATCCTTTCTATGCTCAGTTTTCTTTCAAACTGCTACTTTGGATAATAAAATTAATTATTACCATTCCTTTGATTTGCTTCCTTATTTTATAATCATTTTGCACTCACATATCACGTTTCCCGCCATTCTGATTTACAGTTCCTTCTTTATGCACATAATTATCAATTATGCTTAACTTTTGGACACCAGTGTATAGTCGGCTCAAATCACATGATCTGAGTGGGTAGATAGATTTTGTTAAAAATATATTTGTTAAGTGGCTAGAAAGTTTATTATTCAAACGTGGGTCCTGAAGGGATGGACCATAGGTAATTAAAAGTTATTAAGAATAATTGATGGGGATTATTACATATATGTATATATATATATATATATATATATATATATATATATATATATATAAACCTCCAAACACCAAGAACTTCTGAAACTGTTAGCCTTTTTGCGAAACGTGCAACCAGCTTGTTAGTGTTAAATTTATACGAGAATCAGTCTCATAATTTTCCTTTGATTTTTTTTTATCTCTTGCACAGAATTTGTTTCGTTTTATCGCAAATAGAATTTTAAAAATGTTTAAATATTAAGCAATATGAAGTAGAAGTTAAGAATCTGGGTAAAATTTGGGTAAATGCTTTGAAAAGTCACCCAAGATAACTATTTAAAATTAATAGATATGCTTAAATTTTATTTTATATTTTAATTTTAAATAATTTTTTCTACAGTTTTGTCAAACACATATTCATTTTTAGCGCAGTTTTTTTTTCAGATAAAATGTTTTATTTACGTTGATAACTCTAAACGCTATAAGCAATAGTTATGATAGTTTTATGTAAAAAAAATTCAAATTATAATTAACTTAAAATATTGTATTTTTTTTTAAAAAAATTGCTGAATTTATAGGTTTTTTTTGCGAAATAGTGTTTAAAATCGGTATCATGGATCTAATGTAAAATTTATAAATGCTTGCCCAAACTCTCTTTCTCTCTCTGTGCCAGATACATTCTTCTGCTACAAGGTAATAGACACTTTTGAAATCTAAGATGAACAAGATTGTAGAATGTATTGTAGATGAAAAGTGTACAAAGTATCTGTGAGCTAAAACTTATTATCTATATGAAGATTAAAATATGAATGAAACTTTTATTTGACTATTGTTACTTACAAATGATTTGCAGAGTGGATCTCCATCCGTACCGGTTTTGTTCCCTCCAAGAAATTCAGGAAGATCATCTGCGCTAATGGATTCCAATAGCTCTTCTTGATACCCCTCTGAAATGGGAAAATGAAAAAACAGTATTAAATAAAATATTATTTGCAATTCAGCTATGTGTAACCTCAAAAGGAATCGTTCTTTTAAAATATTACATAACTAGTTCAATTTTGTTTTTAAATTCACTTTATATATCTCTATGCGCAAAGAAGCAAGATGTCTTGTTTGTTAGTTTTAAGTACAAGAGAGCAACAATTAAATCAAATATAAAAAAAAAATTTGATTCTTCAATTTGTAGATTTTTTAATCAAATAAAAGTAGCTATAAAGCTAGGTTCTTATGATGTGTTTCGAAGCATTTAGGTATTGTTCTAATTTGAAATTAATTTTTAGAATCTTGTTATGAGATTTTTGATAGATTTTTAGGTTAATTTCGTAAAAAAAAGCACAATTGATTTTTATCTTTTTTTTCATCAGAAACCTGTAAATTACATTTTGAAACGTTTAAGTCGATAGTAAAACGGTTATCTCAAATAGTCCAGTGTTTCAGAGACAATGCATTTAAAAACTTGCTAGAAGGATAATAAAATAATTTAATAATAAAATAAGCTAATGTCATAAAAAGTCCGTAACGGGATCTATTCGGGATTCTGACTAATATTCCAAGGCAGGGGTGGGTATTCAGTCGAAAGTGATCGACAGGTGGACCCCAAAATATTTTGGGATGACCACGCTTGAATATTAGCAGTAATTATATGCCGTGAAGTTAGCCTTCATTCAATAAAACATGTGAAACTACCTCCTTCATTTCACACCCTTCTTAAATCTCGCCTGCGCGGCTGGAGTTTTCCGTATTTTGTTCATTTTCAGAAGGGAAATGTTTTCGTGTTAAGCGATTTTTGTTTCGTGTTGAGGGGGAAAATGCACGAAAATATATAGCAGTTAGTCGGGACCGTTGTATTTCTTGTTAACCGATATTTCATCTCAGCTGCGTTAAATGTATTTCACTGTATTTAAATTTAAGACGAAGAAAGAAGGTCGGCGGTAGGTCTGCAAGCAAAAATAGTTTGCCTACATTATTCCTAGCCTACAGTATTCCTAATTAGAATTCCTTGTTTACAATTCGTGTCATTAAGAATATAATAAGAATATGACTTTCCCCGCTTAGAACTTTTTCCATAACTATAACATATTCAAAAATTCCCTGCTTCTAACTGACTAGTATCATAATTATCGGTAATTGTTCATCTCAATGAGCCGTTCAAAAATTTATGAGATCTCGTTCATGTCAAAGTGGTCATTTGTCAGTTTTTGTTTAAGTTTTACAAGTCTGAAGTTAGAAATGACAACTTAAAATTGTCTATATTCGCATTCTAATTCGAAGTTCTATGTACAAAACATTAACTAACAATGCTATCACATTCTCCTGAAGTATAATCATCTATAATATTTGTAACTATTATAGTATAAAATGCGTTTATAACCTTAATTTTGGACACTTGATATGCTTCATGTGAATTTAGTTTTAGAAAAAACTATATATTCGTATAAAGGAGTGATAAAATTAGCATGTTTAGGGATCATATTAAAATTTATATAATGTAAAGCGAATTTCTGAACATAAAAAATGATAATTGCTTCATTTTTGGGATTTGTACTACCCGCAGTATCATTATCACAATACTTTATATGTGTTTTAGATAATTTTACTGATTCATGAAATATTTGGTATTGTGTGAATGATTGTCATTTACACAGTGCAATTTTGAGTTGATTAAGCGATTAATTAAATGAATTAAACAATTCCTAAAATTTTTTATGCATACTATGAAAGATAATTTATTATACGTAAATTACAATGCAAACAATACTTCTAAAAAAAAGAGTAGGAAAATAAACATTTAACGAGCATTTTTATGCATGTTCTAAATAAAAAGGATTGCACGAAAAAATTTAAAATATTTTTTTCCTATATTAACTTTAGTTAAATATGGTCCATGAAAATATATTAGTATTTCTGTTTAGTTTTATCCGTATTTAAAAAATTATTGCACATTCTTATGTAAAAAGAAAGAGATTTATAAAGTAGTACTAATCACACAATACCTGATCCAAAGAATTTCATCTTTTGTATAAGGGCTGCTGCTAATACAGTTTTCACAACAGAAAATGCTAGCGTGAAATATGTTGATACTGGAAAAAGAACAAACATATAAGCTTAGTAATAGTTGGCACAGTACATATAAATAAACGTTTTAATATTTTTTAATATTATAATAAAAATTTTAAAGTAAAACAAAATAAAGTTATTATGTACAAATAAAATTTTCTGCTTTAATGATTTGAATGAGCTTCAGATTCTTGTAGTCATATAAACCTCCTAGAAAGCGTGAATTCATTTTGCATACACATCTATAATTGTCTTTTCGATTTTTTTTTTGTGACTCGTATAACCTTTTGGTATGTTTCACGGAACCTAAGGGTTCCGCGGAACACAGTTTGAAGACCACAGTGTTATTCTACTTTGATGACTTGAGTTGATACTTCGTATGTTTTGTGTGAACTTAGTATTTCTGTGGAGTTATGCATGTGCGTTTATTGTTTTTCGATAGAAGTAAAACCATTATATTTGCTTGAATAAAATTTAAATTTATTATGAATGAACCTGTAAGTTGGTGTCCAAAAGTTAAGCATAATTGACAATTATGTGCATAAAGAAGGAACTGTAAATCAGAATGGCAGGAAACGGGACATGCGAGTGTAAAATGGTTATAAAATAAGGAACCAAATCAAAAGAATGATAATAATTAATTTTATTATCCAAAGTATGAGTTTGAAAGAAAACTGAGCATAGCAAGGATTCACACTTTAAAGAAAAAAATGAAAGAAACATTCAATAAAATACTGATGCTGCAGTTTAATAAGGCGTGTGGTCACCTCACAGCCAGGCACGCTGCACAGCGATTTACCATACTTTCTATGAGATGATGAATGAGTTGTGGGCTCAAACGGTTCCAAGCTTCTTGGAGAGCTCTCTTCAGTTCTGTAACGGAGCTTGGTGGGTGTGAAAGGGCGCAATTTGTCTCTCGAGCATATACCATACATGCTCTATAGGATTTAAATTAAGGGAGTTCGCAGGCCACGACATGTGCTGGATGTTTTCCGTTTCAACGAAGTCATCAATCAGCACCGCTCGGTGGCATGGTGCATTATCATCCATGAATATGAAATCAGCACCGACAGCACCTCGAAACAAGCGAACATAAGTCTCAAGAACTTCATCTCTGTATCTTTGAGCAGTCACAGGCCCCGTGTCAAAGAAATGGATGTCTGTGCGGCCGTCGATCATGATGCCTGCCCATACCATAACTCCCCTTGAAGGAAAATGATGTCCTTCCGTTATGTTTCTTGGTTCAAAACGTGTTCCACGTTCTCTCCATATCGTTAACCGCCGAGAATCACTACTCAGACTAAACCGGGACTCGTCACTGAAAATCACATTGGCCCACTCTCCCACACTCCAATGTTGATGTTTCAAACTCCAGTTCAAACGAGCGCGTTTATGCGCAGACGTGAGGGGAATGCAAACTGCTGGTCTTCTGGCATACAGGCCAGCATGATTGAGTCTCCTGTAAACAGTTTGTCTCGAAATTCGTATTCCTGTGGCGACTGTGAGCGCCGAACCCAGTGCTCTGGCAGTACTGCCCCTCTGACGTCGCGCACTTATTACCAGATATCGGTCTTAGCGAGGAGTTGTGACTCTTGGTCGACCTGATACTGGTTGTCGGGTAACAGCTCCCGTTCTTTGAAACTTCTGCCACAGTCTTGAGATCACAGACTGGTTCACATTCACAATTCGAGACATTTCGGTTTGTGATCGGGAGGATTCCAGCATTCCAACGATTCTTCCTTTTGTAAACATGTCCAAGTAGCGTCTTTGTGCCATCATTCACCTTGTTTGATGGTTAACAACGTTCCTTCGCACAGCAGTTGCACGAAACTTGTCTGAACTGCCTATGCTGCGTGTATCGGTTTCTCCGCGTTCCGACATGCGCCGGTGTTTCGCACAGGATTACTGAAGTGTTTAGTCGACTGAAAAGTTTTGCATAAACCCAATGTTTCATCTTCACCCAATTAATATCCGCAAGAAATTTGGAATAATTTTACGAATATTTACTCCATTTTTTTCCGCATTTTACGTTTTATGCTTAACTTTTGGACACCAGTGTATATATATATATCCTTACTGTATAAAATGTATGTGTGCGTTTGCGTGCGTTCAGGTTGAAGGAAATATCGTAAGCAAAGGGTTTTTGTCTCTAGATAAAGAACAATGTAATACAAATTACTTTGATTAAATTTGAAATTTTCTTGTAACAGTTGTTTCTTTATATTCTAAAGGACTCAAAGAGAAATAAAATTTGATATTTTAGAACTTAATTAATACATTTTTAAACTTTATAAGACAATTGCGATTCAAATCTATGTATAAATTTCTCTTGTGTTCGAAATTAATTAAGAAGTTGTTTATGAAAACAAAAACTTCCTTTTTTATTCTTCATATATGATAATCTTAGAATAAATCTTAAAATAATTGCTTCCCGTTTTAGTCATGAGTCTTATGTAATTGTGATAAATGCAGAAAACATAATTGAAATGACTTTCCCACAAAAGTATATTATATTAATGATTTGAAATTAATAACACATGGTAATAGATTAACTCCTTAAAGCACGAGCTTTTTTTCTGAAATACTGGTACAAAAATAAACGTGTGTCTTTCTGTCTTTTTTTTAAAATTTTTTTTATAGAAAATGAATATTTAGGTATAATTTAATATAGTATATACTATATCGTTTTATATATTTAATATAGTTTAAACAGACATAGAATTTAATTATATAATCTAGACTATTTTAATTAGAACCGATCTCAGACTGGCATTAGAAATAAAATAACGTAAGATACAAGATCAACCGTTTGAGACACGGGCCTGCGCAAACTACCGGGGAACTTTTGCCCATGTTTAACACAGGCAAATACTTAAGGGATAATAGAAAAAGTTCCATCAAAAATTCTAAAAATAGTTTAAACCACACACTGAGTAAAAAGAACAAGTTTTCAACCGATAAAAATACCTATAGCACACAAACAGGCTTTTTGAAAA
Source organism: Trichonephila clavata (assembly GCA_019973975.1). NCBI lineage: Eukaryota > Metazoa > Arthropoda > Arachnida > Araneae > Nephilidae > Trichonephila > Trichonephila clavata. Next base: position 71,344 of record BMAO01012760.1, read on the forward strand.
GGATATTATTATTATTTACTTGACAAAATATTCATTGCACACAAATATCATATAATTCTTCAATAATAAGTATTATAATTATCTATTTAAGAGTAATATATCAACTACAATTAATTCTTCTCTCGCATTTTTCACCAGCTTTACAAACTTAAATGCATAGTTAAAGTTTTTGAAAAATGGTGAAAAAAGTAAACTTTAGCAAATAAAGCATTAATCAATGAATTTTAGATATTTACCGTTAATGAAAACTACTTTCTTTATTCTTTCAGGATAGTTATCTTGAAATATCAAGGCAAACTGTATTAGGCATTCAATGACTAGAAAAGAAAAGAAAAGAAAAATGATGAAATTTATTTGAAAGATACAATTTATTTAAGACTGTAACACACATTAAAATACTTTTATTCCAGCTGAGGAATTTGTGATGATCTGATCTTAGGTGGTATTATTTTCATTGAAT
>BMAO01012760.1:72662-91034 GCA_019973975.1 Trichonephila clavata
CCAAGAGTTCACGGCCGCATTCACTTCTTCGTTGTCACTGAAGTGCTCCCCACCAAGACTGAGTTTGAGGTACCGGAAAAGATGGAAATCTCTGGGAACAAGATCGGGTCTGTATGGTGCATGATCCAAAACCTCCCTGCCAAAAGATTCGATTAAGTCCCGAGTAGTTCGAGAAGTGTGAGGCTCTCATCTTTAAACTCCCTGGCCCATTTTCGAACTTTGCTGTCACTCATTGCTTCAGTGCCATAAACCTCTGTTATCTGGCGATGAATGTCTGCAGCTGACATGTTTCTCGCTGTCAGAAAACGGATAGCAGACCTATCTCCCCCTTGGTGTACGATTCAATCACCTTAAACATTTTAAAAATGCATATATCGAAGCTTACACGACTGCTACAGAGCTAGAAATGGCGCGAGTGTGTTCGCAAAGGATGTTGGTCAGTGACGCAGAGACTCGTTTCGGCGTACGCGCGAACTAGGGAACTATACGCGCCAACGGACCTTACTTAAAAAATAGCCCTCGTATATTAATTTCTTAATTATTTTATAAAGTTAATTTTTTAATCTATGTGATAAATGTATCAAAACCTCTAATCATATCTGTTTACCAAACATTTTCTTAAAGGTTCAAAATATTTTATTTAACCTTATACATTATTAGCATTTGAAGTTTTTCTTTTCAATAAATATATTAATACACCGAACTTAAGCGATAGGTGGGACTGAGTGATAACCGAGCAAGTCGAATTCGTGTTAATCGGGATACAAATTCACATGCATCTCAAACTTTCCATATTTGCGACCCAATATTCAATCATAATTTTCCTTGCACCCCTCCCCCCTCCTCCATACCATAACATTGTATCGAATTCAGTAATACTATACTTTAACGTTCAACCTACAATACGACTGTAATCTCTTAAGTGCCACCGGTCTAGCTCAGGCTGGGCGTCAATTGCCTTGGACGTATATATACGTCTTTCTGAAGTACGATCTTTTCTGTGAACTGCTATATATAAATTTATTCTGAAGGCTTTGGAATGCAATAAAATGGTATTGACAGTGTTTGCGAAAAGGATTTATTTACTTATTCTAGAGGATTTGCTTACTTATTCCTTTTCTACCCCCTCCCCAATACACCACACATGCTTGCCTAAGCGTTAAACGCATGACATTGCGGAGCAAATCACGTAAATTTAATCTGCATTTAAGAGATTAATTATAAAGCGTGCAAATTATTAATTTTTGCATTTAGTTTTATATTTGACAAGCCCATGGGGTCACTGGTATTTATTAAACTTGTTCTTAACTTAGTATTGTTAAACTAATTATAAAATAGATTGTGCATATTACAAGTGTATTATATCAGTACTTTATATCTGGTACTTTATATTTTAGTATCTTAGAATGTGTTTTTTGTTCGTTTACTTTCAGTAAATTAATAATTTTTTTAAATCATCTTTTGCTTTTGACTTTTCAATATGCTCGCGCTCCCCTTGGGGGATTATCACGCCTCCCTGGGAGGCATGCCCCACAGTTGGAGAAAGACTGATATAAATTATTTTTATGTGTGGGTCGGAGTGAAAAGAAAATAATAATTTAGAAAAAAAAATGTTTTATGAAATCTTTGATAACACAAATACACAATTTGAAACCGAAGTTATTTTGATGTGTAGAAGGTTTCATAAAATCTAACAAAGTGGTCTGCCGGCTCAAAAATTTGTTTCTCTCGCAAAACTTCCTCGTGGAACATTAATTTTTTTTTGTAATTCATTGTTTTGTTGAAAAAATACTCTCAAGGTTAAGGCATATATTTTCAAAATTTGTAGCCTTTTTTTCAATCTGATGTCAAATTCCCAACCGCTGCTCGATCTTCTTATTGTGTGTGAACTGGGTCTAAAGATTTAAGTTCTTCCATGTCTTGCTCTGCTTAGGTATTTCCATGAACTCATCCATTGATAACCTGTGATTGTAGGAAACCAGCAGTTCTTGAACGTCATCTATATCTATGCCTCATCTTAATTGCCTGGTAAGATCGACAACTTCAATCACGTTACCGATTTCACGAATGTTTCCATTTTTTCCCCTCAGACAAAAGATGAATCGACGAGATTTGAAAATCGCATAACTCCAGGTTCGTTTAAGTCGAGGTATTACTGTAGTTCAGCGTTTCTCAAACTGCAAGGAGTGCCCCTAGAGAGGCATGATAACTCTACGAGGGGGCACGAGTATATTAAAATGTCGAAAACTAAAGATTATTTTTAAAAAATTATTTATTTACTGAAAGTAAACAAACAAAATATATCCTGGCATAATAAAATATAAAATAACATCTGCACGGATAAAATGCATTTATACGTGTATCAGTACTACACCACACAATATGTTTTATTATTTATTTAACAATACTAAGTTAAAAACACGTTTAATAATTACCAATCACTTCATGGGCTTGTCACATATATAAATTTTCTTACAAAAATTAAAATTTATCTCTCTCTTGACAATTTGTACCGTTTATAATTAATCCCTTAACTGACGGTAAAAAGATACGTGATTCGCTCCTCAATGCCACCGGTTTCCACGTAGGCGAGCGTATGCGATGTATTGGGGAGGCTGAATAGGAATAAATAAGTAAAACCTTCTCTGAAATAAAAGTAAATCCTTCGTAAACACTATCAAGGTCCTTTTATTGTATTCCAAAGCTTTCGGAATAATTTTATGGATAGCAATACGCAGAGTAGAATCGTACTTCGGAAAGACGCATATATACGTCCGTGAGAATAAATGCTTTGGCTGAGTGAGTCGTTTATATACGTCGGTGGCACCTAAGAGGTTAAAGTCGTATTGTAGCTTTTGCGCGTCAAAGCATAGTATTATTGAATTGAATACAATGTTATTGTATAGAGCAGGGGTGGGCAGACTTTTCCAGGGTACGGGCTACTTCTAATTTTTTCAAGGTGTTGCGGTCCACCCAGTGGCGTAGGTGTAGTGAGCTAAAAGAAAATATACAATTCAGTCGGACCTCCATTTTACGAATTTCTCTATTTAGCGAACCTTTTCCTGGAACCAAGAACATTTTCTGATTTTCTTCGTAAAATTATTTCCAAATAGCGAAGTGTACTTTCCATTCAACGAAATTTTCTCTTATAATTCGATTTTTCCCCCTCCGTATCTTTTAAAATACCGTATTTTCTCGAATCTAAGCCGCACTTTTTCCCAATGTTAATGAGCGGCTTAGAATCAAAGAGAAAAAAAATTGGTTGGGTGATGTATTTAGAACAATTACAGCTTCATGTATGTATTTAAAAGTTTATAATACTGATAAAATAATTATTCACTTCTTATTAGTTTTCCTTTTAAATTTATTTTAATTTCGTAAAACTGGATATTTATCAACCATTTTAGATTATTTTTCAATTTTCACAAAATCTTGTTGAGAGTTTGGGGCGCGGCCTAGATTCGAATAAATACGAAATTTCTGAACTTTCGTATGATGGAATGATTATTAGGTCTTAGTGAAAGCGGTCACCCCAAAATATCTTGGCGGTCCACTGGTCGATCGCGATCGACTTAATGCTCACCCGGTATAGAGTATGGCGCAATGAAAGTTATAATTGAATATTGGGTCTCAAATATTGAAGTTTGAGAAGCACTGCTGTAGTTCCTTTTATAATATGTGTCAAAACTTTATTTTTATTTTGTGTGTAAGATACAAAATATATTATTTTAAAACATTTCATTTAGGATTAATATCTCATGATATGTATTGCATATTAAGTATTACACGTTTCCTTTTAGATTTATGTGTGCTTTTAAATAAAAAAAAAACATTTAGTCATTATTTATGTGTACACATAATTCACAAACAGCAACTCATGCTCCGCAGCCAAGTTTCAGAGCTCCCGAATACTACAGAAAACATAGTTTAACTTCCATATTACAAAATTTTAATTCTTTTTCTAAGCAATTTCATGCTTAAATTGCTGTACAAGTAAAAAAAAAATTACTTTAAAAAAACTTACAGCAACTTACACAAAAAATAAATATTGTGTAAGTTTGTGACCATTATACGAAGGCAAAATAATTGAATATTACTTAAAATATCTATAATGAAGAATATTACGCATTAGAATACTTACATTCTTTGTGAGTTGCTTTGAGAAAAGAAAATTCTTTAAAATTGAAAACAAATATTGATTTTGCCTCTAGCTTTCCTGTCTGTAAAACACACAAAACAATATATAAAATATTTATTGCTTGAGTTACAGCTGCCTGCAGTATGCAATTTAGAAATTCGTTAAAAATTTTATGCCAATTACTAGAAACTAAATTTGAAATCAGCGCCATAATTGAGTTTTTGTGTTTATAGAGTGATTTTCCATGAGATTTGTTTATTATTTCTCAGCATTTTTAAAAAATACAAACTTTTAATCATACTTAACTTAATAATTAAGTTTTCTTTGTATTTCTTTCTATTAATACTATTAAGACCATGCATAACTTTTATTAATAACTAAAAGGTAACTAAAAAAATTATTAATACCAAACAAAAATTCAATGTATAATTTTAAATTTAAAAAAAATGCTACTTTTTTGTAGTGAAGCAGATAGAACATTAAAATTGAAGTTGATTATGTGACGATAATTAAAAGTAAGAGAATTAGTTCTCATGAGTTATCTGCAAATGAAATATGGTAGAATCCATAATGATATCTTACATGAACTAAACTGATTAAGAAAATATTTTTGCAAGAAGCAACTCGCATTTAAATACATTTTAATTTCAATAATTTTTCATTTAGTTCAGAATTATTGCATTAAAGTTCTGTAAAGGGCCCCAAGATCTCTCGAAATTGCATACCTATAAATTTTAAGTCTTGTCGAAAGCCTAATATTTTAAGAACAACAAACAAAATCACTAAAATACAAAAAACATTTCTAAAACTATTCAGACGAATATTGAAATATATACCTCCTATTTAAAAAGAGATTAAAAATTAGAAATATTTCTTAAATGTATAAAATTAAAATAAATATTAAGTCAAAATGATGCGTACCTTTTTGCTGTTTTCTCGTAGTCTTAATTCATCTTTTTCCAAGGTTACAAATGCATATTTTAAAATGTCAATTTTTTTCATAGAAGAAAATACTCCTGAAAAATAAACCAAAAAGGAATGAAATAGCCAATTCCTTTATCCGAAAGCTTTGAAAATATATTTATTCTGCATGAAGAGTTTTCCTTAAGCTTTTGCTCATGAAAGTAAAGGGTAATAAAAAAATGCATACGCACTTTGATGAAGAAAAAAGTATATATTATCATAAGAATTACAGTGAATAAATTGATAAAGTTACAATAAGAGTTACACTAAATGTGTTCAAGCTGTAAACCACCCGCCTCAAAATATTTTTGAGCGCGATGCCGTACATTGTTGATGACATCTCTCAGAGTAGCTACAGGAATTGCGTGACTGCCCGTTTAAATTTCACAGCACAGTTCCTGTAGTGTGCATGATTTCTTGCTGCACAACATGTTCTTGAGGAAACCTCATAAGTAAAAGTCAAGTGGCGTTAAGTCAGAGGAACGTGCAGGGTACTCAATCCATTGTTGATGACATATCGCAGAGTAGCTACAGGAATTGCGTGACTGCCCATTTAAATTTCATAGCCCAGTTCCTGTAGTGTGCACGATTTCTTGTTGCACAACATGTTTTTAAGGAAACCTCATAATTAAAAGTCAAGTGGAGTTAAATCAGAGGAGTGTGCAAGGAACTCAATTGGAACTCTTCGCCAATCCAATGACCCGGTGCAATGTTATTCTGGTAGGCACGTGCATCTGAATGGTAGTGGGAGAAACGCCATCATGCTCTGTGAAAAATACGACCTGCGCTTGCCCAACTTACACCTATTTTTCACAGCCATCCTACCACAGCCTATCACACCACCGTTGATTTTTGTGTTTACTGTATGAATGAATCTAACACTGCACACACACACAGAAGATACTTCACTTGTTGATGTGCGTGGCTAGTCTGATAGCCCCTTATGCATATCCATTATTGTTTCCTCAGTTTCAAACTTATCTCGACGACGAGCAATGCTTACACATGTTGGTGGTTCCGTTCCATATTGTTGCCTCCAATGTCGTTGCATATCATTAATATTCTCGAATTTCCAATACCATTTCAAAATACATTTTCACTGCTCGAATATCAGATGTATTTGAGCCATGGTTTCATTTTCCCTATTAAAATACTAGCGCTATCTGTCGCAGAACTAGTGTTGAACACGTTGAAACACTAATTTACCACTTTGCACAGAGGAAAGTGACAGCTTGATGTGTATGCTTGAAATTTTCCCTTCGTTTCAGTGTACCAGTCGTTTTACAGCAAGCAGTCGAGTGAGGTGCTATTATACGTACTCGTCCCCCCCCCCCTAAAGATGACTGAATGACTTGAGCAGAGATACTACATCAGACTTTGTCAAAAATAACAATTTGTAAGATTCAGCACGTGTTTGGAGACGATTCTTTGGGAGTCGCACCAATTAAGGAATGGTTTAACCGAATCAAAAGTGGCTGCACATTGATAGAGAGTGATCAGCGATGTGGGTGGCCACAAACTGCTAGAAATGCAGCTGTTGATGAAGAGGTGGAATATCTAATAATGAAAGATCGTTGTTCGACCGTACTAGAGAGTGCTGAAAAAGTTGAGATCACATGCAATTTTGTGTGATCATGAGCAGAGTGGCTGCGAAGTTTTTTTTCAAGCTCCTGTCGATGAAACAGAAGGAATTCCATCTCGCAGTGTGCAACTGCGAGATGGAGTCTCGCAACTGGACACTATCAACACTGAACCTGGTTCCTTGCAAATTTTTATTGTTCCCAAAAATAAAAGTACTATTGAAAGAAGTGGTCGCAGTAGCCTAATGGTCAAGCTAACAGACGCGTTACTTGCGTGTCATGAGTTCGAGCCCAGTACCACTGAAGACCCGCCGTGTAGGGGAGCGATACACATTAAATCTGTCAAGAGCTCAAACGTCCTCCCGTTGGTGTGGTGTCGTAGTTAAGAGAGAGGTGGCCATCTCAGGTGTCGCCCTCGTCACTTGACCATTGTTGAAAATTACGAGGTCCGTTGCCAAAAGCCTTCTTGTAGCTGAACAGTGCGACGCTAATATTCACTCACTCACGCCATAGAAAGAATCCCGTTTTCAGAGTAGAGATGAGATAACGCGAAGGTGGAGTTGAACACTGTTCCGAAAGAAGCCTTTTACAACTCTTTTAGGCAGTGGTACAAATTCTGAGTGCGTGAAAGCGCAAGGGGCGTATTTTGAATTTGATTAGAATCCCAATCCACACACACACAGCAAGGTATCTAAAATATTTTTCCCGCCAAAGGCTGGATACTTTTTTGAGCAGACCTTGAATTTTTAAAGCATGTTACAATCGTTCACAACAACATTGTAAATTAAAAATAAATTAAGTTCTCAGCATATATAAATATATTTCATTCAATAAAACAATGTGATTCAGAGTAAAAGTAATTAATTGTGAAGTCATTTGAAAAGTCATTACAATTTATCATATACAAATACTATCATATTTTATAAAGAATGAATTAAATATTTACCTTTTATGTCAGCACTTCCTAGATCAATATAACGAACCAAGCAACCGTCCTTATCAAAACAAACAAAACTGAATGGAATGTATTTTTCAGCAACCTGTCATAAGAAGCAATTTCAATCAACATTAGCTTTAAATGTTTAAACCGTAGGAAAAATAAGAAAAGAAGAAAGATTGGGGTAGAGAGGAGAATAGGAATAAATAGCAATGAGGATATATACACTAAGGTGTATAGCAGTTATACGGTGAAGGGGGGGGGGATTATTATCTATTGAAATCCTACATGTACGTAAAAATGTTCTACGGTATAGAGATTATAAAGGAGAAAAAATTTAAAAAATAATTCCAAAATTTAATATTGCTTCAAAAGGGTTGATTTTTCAAAAAAAAAATGAAAAAAGATTTACTTTTAATTAGATGATTTTACTCAAAATGATTATTTTACTACAATATAAATCATCAAAAGTAATGACTCCTGATAGGTGAGTACTGTGTAGTACACTGGGACATAGAGAAGCATTTCATAATCCAACTCTCTTTCCAAGCAAACCGAACAATCCCAAGCTGTTTTCCTTCTTCCACTTTATGGTGCACTGTAATTTCGACAGTAGGTTTTTAAAAAAATTCTTACTATAAAGAGAAATTGTTAAATGCATCTTGTAACCATTTAATATATCCTTTCTATTCTACTTTGAAAATAATTACTTTAACTTTTTATCATAAGAAATTCAACTTTCTAAGATTCATTCCCCTTGTAGCAGTATTTAACATAAAAGTTACTTTATTTTAGTCTTCCCTTCATCTATATACCAAACAACATCTTTACTGCATGGGTATTTTTTGAAGTTCAGAAAAAAAAAAATTTCGATCCATTCTAATATAAACAGTTTCATATTTAAACTCTGTGTTTAAAGTTGAACTTCGATAAAAAAAATATTGTACTTATAAAAATAAAATGACGCATTTTCTCTCGAAAAAGATAATTTTATTGAAAAATAATAAATTTTGATGAAGAAAGAATACGAACATTAAAATTAGCACATTCGTTCTGTAACGATTGGAACAAATTACTTTATGTTGCTAATAAGTACAATTTTTTTTTATTTCTATAACCTAATTATTTGTTTTTAAAATTCAAACAAACTTTTCAAATTCCGTTTAAGAGCCTTGAAGGTCAAAAGTGATGTGATAAAACTCATTTTTACAATTAAACTTTTAACTCTTTTGAAATTGGATAAAACATAATAACTCCGAGAAACGTACACTATTTAATCATTTAAATTAGTGGTTCTTAAGCTCTGGTCCCCAGACCACCAGGGGTCTCTAATCCAATGTTAAGATTTCCTTCTTTTACAGACTCTGAAAGACTTCGTGGAATGTCTTATAAATATGTCATAAAAAATAATAAGATATGTCATCATAAACTAGATCACTAAATTGCTTCCAAAAATATTTTCTAGAACTTGTATTTGATCAAGATTCAGTCTTTTTACTGTTTGAATTAAGAACTGAATTCACATAGCCTGCCAGTAGGATAACGATTTCATCCCTCTCGATTCCCTAATCGAATTACGCCTGTATTATTCATTTATTTGCACCTACATTATTTAAATATTTGAAATTGGTATTTTATAATATTTTTATACCCATATGCAAATAGATGTTCACAGTTTTCTGTTAAAAAAATCTGTGTAAATAGCAGAGGTAGTCTTATAGAACTGACTCCCAGTGGCCAAGTTGTAGAGTATCGTGCTTCGACGCCATAGGTCCCGGGCTCTATCCTCGGACTGGGCAAGGGTGACTCAGCCTTTCATCCCTTCAGTGGGTTGATAAATGAGTACCATGCTTGCTTGGGAACTAAACACTGGAGGTTTTGCTTTTGACTGACCAGCTGATCGAGACATCTGCTTATGCACCTCAGCCCCCAATGGTCACGTATACTGAGATGGGCTGTTGCGCAACTGTGATTTTAGTTTAGTTTCGTCTTAAAACTATTAGGGAACCTTTGTATCACTCAGCCATGTGTTAGATGTCAGGAAAGGGTGTTCAAAATTTTGGGTGGGTCTGATGTAAGGCTGATACGTAAAGGGGGAAGGGGGTGCTGTGATCGAAACTTTAAGAATCGCTGATTTAAGTCTTTTTTTAAAATACATGAGGTTATACTTCGGTAAAAGAGTTTAATATTCCTTAAAATTTTAGACTTTCTGCAATTTATAACTTTGAAATTAAATTTCATATATTTTTTCCAAGCCATCAATTTCTGGCTCTTTGCAAAATAAATAAATAACAACTGAGGCTGAAAAATGAAAATAAAACTTCACATACAGCATGCAGTTCATTACAGGGTTATTTATAATTCTCACCAAGATTTTGGAGAGTGGCAGTAAAAAATTAAGTTGAATACAGCACAAAAAAAGAGAGAAAGAACGTATCAAATAATGCAAGAAAAATTCAAGCTTTATTTACATACTTCACAAGTCTTCTATGTGTGAAACCTTAGTCACATGGCATCCTTCTCTGTGATAGTCCAATTCCTACCTCACTCTCGTTAACATGGCAGTATCGTCATGACAGCCCGTGTTATCCTTTCATGCAATTCTGCTACATCACGCGGCAAAGAGGATACTGAAACTTGTGTCTTACGTAAAAGACCAAGTTTTCGGATAACACGGGTAACAAGGAGAAGACAACACGTGCTGTCAATAATGTTGAAAGTATTATGTTAACTAGATTAGGGCAAGAACTGGATTATCGCATTGATAAATGCCGTGTGATTATGGGTACATATGTAGAAATCCTGTAAAACGTATAAATGAAATTTTTCTGTATTCTTTCATATTTTTCTGTATACATCTTAGTTTTTTTTTCTTTACAAAAGTGTTCCAAGACCTTGGAGGGAATTATGAGCAGCCGTGTATAATTATCCTCTTTTATCACAAAAGTAGAATTACATATTTATTCTACCCATTCAAATTAATTACAATGCATACAAAGATTTTTTCTTTTACTTTGAATCATCAATATAAAATAAAAAAAATTGAATTAGTAATACATTCTTGTATACCGTTTTAATATATTTTAATAAAATAAATACTTACCTCTTCTAAATAGTTATCAAACGTAACTAATTTTTGAAAAACAATAAATTTTAATTGAATTAATTAATTCCAATTGAATTCCTTAATTTTTTTCGAAAAAAGTAATCCAGTATTCCGCGTTATAAGACAAACTAATTACTAATCAATCATGTAAAGCAAAACAGGATATCACGGGCAAGGATTAGATAACAAATACAATATTTAGAATGGAATAGCAGTAACTTATACTTCAAAATCGTATATTTAAGCTTTCTATAATTCGACAGAAATAAACAGAATAAATATATGGTTTAATAAACATCGAAGAAAAATAGAGCAGTATAGACGGTATAGTGGTTAGTGACTAATGCGCCATAGGGCCTGGGTTCGAATCCTGGAAAATGCATGGATGTTTGTAAATGCAGGATGCCCCTGAGTAGCATGGGAGCACTAAATATTCGTTGAACCTCAAGTCCTCTCGAAACGTTGGTCGAAGAGAAAGAGAGTTGGAAAGTCTTAGAGCACCCTTAAGGTGTTCTCCTCAGAATTGGGATGGAATCGAGCCAAATCGTACAGTCACATGCATGGTGCTAAAACCTGTTACTAATGACAGACGTAAAACTAGCTCCTTGCCACTATGAACTTTGGTCTGACCGTCAATCGGTTGGCATTAGAAACAACAACAACGCAAAAATGAAAGGAACTGAAAAATATAGCTTATCATATAAACAAGAATACAATTTTTAAAAAAATTCTATCTTTTCATATAGCCTATATATGAAAAGCAAAAATCCTAACCGAAATTATTTGTTTCACAATATTCTCCTCGCTTAGCTATGGTAATACCACAGTAGACAAGGAATTCATATGATCATATTAAAGAAAATAAATGTCATATATGACAAAAGAAACTGCTCGGAATAGGCTCTAACGAAGTAAAGCTTAGAAATGGATGTCAGCAATTTTGGTTTTAAAAATACATACCTGGTATTTATCTCACAAATTATGGAATATCGTGAAAAACTTTTTAATTGCTTGTCTTAGTGTTCACCGCGATTGCCAATCTCAAAACATTGACTCTATTAACCGAGGAGATTTAAGGTTAAACTCCACAAGATTCATGCCAAATGTTAAATTTTTTTTATTGAAATGCCAGATTCATCCCTTTCCTTACAAGCATTTTTGTTTGTTTCTCAGTTATTTTATGTAACAGTTATTTTACGTATCATTAAATTTTAATTTAAAATTAATTGGTATGTGTTTCTTAAGTTTTAAACGCTATACTTCACTACAGTTAAAAAAATTTTAAAGTAAGTAGCTCTAAGACAATTAAGTTGATAATGTGCAAAAATTTAATATTAGGTAAGCAGGAGTCTACCCAAAGAAGAAAAACACAGCAAAACTGTTCAGGAACCTCTGATTTAGTATGGAATCAATCATGTAAGTGAAATTCATATTTTTCTATTTTTAAATAGAAAAAAATTATACAAGTGTATCAAACCCTAAGCACTTTGATGTTTTTTTAAATAGAACATATTTTTTTAAGTTACTCTCTGCATAAAAACATACATTGCTTCGATCTGAGTACATGAAAATATAAAATTTAATTTACAAAGAATTTTTTGAAAACATTTGTTTTACAATGAATAAACAGTAAAAATGTTCCATGTTTTAAATCAATTAGTTAATTAAAACTTCTTACCTCTAAGGGCTTGTATTCTGTCAATATTGCATCTATGTTGACTTCTTTCCTCCAAGAAATGTGCTAAAAATCGGAATTAAAATCTATAACATATTCATTTGGATAATATTAAAAGTGTGTTTGTCAATCTACTTATATGTAATGTAATTATACGTCTATATGAATTAAATACATTTAAATAAGATACACTTAAGATGCATAGTTGCTTGAAGTATATTTAATGAAACTCCATGTTATTTATAATACTGAAGATTGAAAGTATTATTAAAATTAACGGATAAATAGCTAACAAAGGATTATTTTATAATTTATATATACCGAGTGAACCAAATCTGTATATACAGAGTTGGCTTGATTATAAAAACTCATGACAAAATAGAAATTTAAAATAATAATGTAACTTTTATATCATTGGATAGATCAGTTTTAATAGTTATTTTGTGCAGACGCAAGTGCTTCTTCAACTCGGGAAAACATTGGCAAGAAAGTTTTTTTTTTTGCCAAAATGGCGTCGTTTCAAGAGAAAACACAATGTATACATTGGTTTCATGAAATGCCCAGAGTAAATTTTGAACTTTTTAAGGCAGCAAATAACCTGGTGCAAAATAATTAAATCAATTATATGAAAAGTTTAAAGAAATAGCACAGAGTTAGTGTCTTTCTAGAAGTGGAAGGCCTAGCGTGAGTGAAACAACTGTTGAACACGTTCGGCAATCGCTTTAATAGAGCTCTACTAAATCAACTTATGAAGCATCATGTAAACTTCAAATATCGCAAATGGCTTGGTAAGAACTCTTTATAAAAGGCTTAAGTTGCATGCTTATTAAGTGCAAGACTTGTTAAAGAACACTTGGTGGGAACAGGAATACCGCTTACACATTCTCCAAGCTACGAAGGGGGCACATGTTGCTCCTTACTGGGGTAAATGGACTTATAAAAATTTATATAACAGTGCTTGCAATACAGACTAGCAAACATATGTCTAATTATAATAGTTTGAACACAAAGGATCATGGCAAGACTCTTGGTTCCCCATATATAAAGAGAGAGAGATAGAAGAGTGCCAATTTTATACACACGAAATACATCAATCAAATTCTAATAATAAAAAGTAAAAATATTTCTTTTTCTTCTGTAAAAAAAATTATTTCTTGAACAAATTTGTAATGGTACTTTGATCATCTTATAAGGAAAAATAATTTAAATAAGTTTGAAACGTCATGGGAAAATGTTGCGGTTCAAATTTAAAATTCTATAAATATTTTAAAGATTCAGAAAATAATGTTTGTAGGAAATTTACAAATTTAAATGTATTTTAAAATGAAATTTAAAAATTCAAGTATATTATCAAAATAATTGTATTTCAAAAAATGTAATAATTCAGTAAAAGAATCAATCAATTGCTTAATTAGTCACAAAAAGAGAATTTTCGAAGCCGTGGTATTTGTTAAGCACAACCCGTTCTCAATAATTTTATGATTAATGTATTATTTTTGTAAATAGAATTCCTTACAGTTCATACAGTTTTCTATATTTGTAGAGTAAATATAAAATTTGGCCAACATAAAATTTCTTAGAGAATTTAGTTTTCAAATTAGATTTTATTACAAAATATTGTTTTTGAATTTCCTATTGTTTGTGCATGGGCAAAAAGTTCATTTCTATGTTTTATAGAGAATTTCATTAAAATAAAAATGGTCGTCACTAATAACTACCTTTCTCAACATAGCTTCAGCCTCAGGTAGCTTGAAATCACGGGCTACAGAAATTAAAAATGGATTATTGTTTCAACAGAAAGAATAAAAGTTTGAGAGATTTGTATATTTTATTTCAACTATGAGTACAAGATAAAATACATTTTAATAATTCGTTAGGAATTTAAGATTACACTAGTTCAGTAATATGTCAAGTGATATTAATTTTTGTAAATATTTAAATACTTCATTATCTGTTTATACAGAGTTATTTATAACAATTTAACAATTATTCTATACATTAAAATGCAATTACCCTAATTAACAATTCACAATTCAGACTTCCTTAAAAATTCAAGCAATATGCCTCGTATTGGTTAAAACTAGTAATTGATTATAAATACAGTCAGACCTCCATATAATGAACCTCTATTTTGTGAATTTATTTATTTTACAAACTCTTTTCTGGAACCAAGAACAGACGAATATTGAAAAATGAATCTCTAAATAACGAATTTTCCTCATAACGAACTTTTTTTCGGGATTTAGTGACTTCTTTAAACTGAGGTCAGACAGCAAAGTAAAGTTCTGTTTTAATAAAAAGAAATTTAGATAGATATGTAACGAAATATATATTCAGAGAAATTTATTCTTTCTTTTCTATTTAAACTAAACAGACATCCGATTATTGTAATTGGATAAGATGGGCTAACCTTATTTTTTTTTTCAAATTCTTTTAATATTTTACAACTAAATTTTGTTGCAGTAATAGTAAGTAATTCATACAAGGATAAAAATAATTCATTTATCAAAACACTCTGCAGAGATATTAAAGAAGTAGCCTTTACCTTTGCTGAATCGGTAAAACAAGGATTCATCTTCCAGCATCTTTGGCGTTACTTCGTCGATTAGCAGTCGTTTTAACTGAAGGTAACAAATTAAGTGGAAATATATAAGAATTTTTATTTTCAGCAAAACATTGTAGTTGAAAAATAGTTCCATTTGAGACAAACAGAATTTTACAACTCATATGAATAATGCACTCTTGAACTTTTAAATATAATACATAGAAGTATCATGGTAATAATATACACATATTTTATTTTTATCAATAACCAATTTTAATATAACTAAATTCTTTCTTTAACTGCATATTCCCGCTATCAGATGTAAGACACATACTATTTTTATTTTATTTTAGCTAAAATGTCTTCAGAGAAGATCTCTTGCTATTATAACGAAGTATTAATCGAATGTGTTGATTAATTTATAAAAAAATATAACCTTATGCTAAAACTATAACTTAATTTTAATGTTTACTTCTATTTTTAAATTAGTAATAAAATTCAATCATTCTACTGAAGGAATTTTCATAATTATCTTTATGATATACATTAGAGTAAAATTACGCATATTTTTCTGTGTAAAATAATAACAAATGGTTAGAAATTGTGGTAATTTAAAAAAATGGCGAATAAAAAGCGAGGATTCATTCGTTACATCTTTTCGTAGTTCTCATCGTTTTTTTTTGAAAAAGATATTTATGCTATCTGAAAATGAAGTTTTTAAGTTAAAATTTTTATAATATATATGAAAAAAGCTTTTAAGGCTTGCATGAATTCTTTTTTTAAATAATGTAATGATACTATTAAAAAGAAAAATTTCAATTAATCAATATACTTGTATTGAAATGTATTAGCTTCAGTTTCAAAGAGAAAGAAAACGCAATGAAAGAAAAAAGTGAATTGTATCAACAAAATGAAGTAACGAAAATTGCGTGGTATTTAAAGCACATAAAATAATAATTAAAAAAAACTTTTCCTACAAAGTTTGCGCAACAGATTTTTAAAAAATATTTTTTGACAGTAAAAATTTAAGTTTTTTTAAAAAATCAACCAAGATAATTTAAATATCTAAAAAAGAAAATGTATTTATCTTTGTTTTCTGCTGTCCCATTAGAGAAAGATGCTAATATAGTAATTTCATAAAAATATGCAAGGCAAATAAAAAAATTTCTACTTTATTCAAAATAAATCATCAAAATTAAAAGTCCAATATTTTATTCACACATAAATTATTTTACAAAAATAGAGTAAATAAAATTTTGCATAAATATGAATTTATAACGAATATTTAAATTGTGCACTTTACGCTCCTAGTCAAAAAGTTTTATTTTTAAATTATAAATATAAGTGTTATGCCTAATTTTTTTGTGAATTCTGAATAACAGGAAAATATACATAAATAATAATTTAGAAATATAAACATTGTTCAAGTTAAATTAGAACAAAGAAATACATTATTTTTTTCTGGATATGTAACAAACGCGAGAACAAAACATTTTCCAAAAAAATACTAAGAATTAAAAATATTTTTTATTTATATAAACTTGTAGTTAAGAAAAAAAAATTTTTTGTATATTGGGCTGCGTATTGGTATTTTTACTATTGCAGACCCAGTACATCCCCAAGAGTTGGTATCACTTTTTAGTGCGGCGCAGTATAGGCGGATACCAAACGCCGCTGGCAATTTTGACGCCCAGTTTCCTCCACAGAGGGAGGCACCTGAGCTCTGAAGATGCGAACTTGTACCAGGATTTAATTTTGCGGAGAGCTCCCAAGCCAAACAGACTCTCTGGAGATCTTTTACATGCCGTATAATCATATAAAATAGGCCGCTATCGATTTTCTGCATCACGAAAATCCACCGACTTGGGCCGGAGTCGAACCCGCAACCTTGGGTGCAGAAGGTCAGCGACAAACCAACCACGCCACTTAGAAATCAATATTTATATTTAAAAACAAAACAATATTTGCTTAAAAAAAAACTGTTTTTTTTCTCGTTGCGAGTAATCTTTAAAAAAATTTGCTTAGATTTTCTATTGCGTGAGCATTTGGGATCAGAAATCATATAATTCAAAACAGTTTATTTTTCTGTTAATTTTTTTCTCTTTTGAATTAAATATCACTAATTTATCTAATTTCAAAAATTACACTTACTTCTTCAACAGCTTTCTCCTGATCTGGCGAGATTTCTTCGGATATCTCCATTTTCTTAGAACGAGTTTCTTTCTGAAAATAATAAATGTATTTTAAGATGAAAAGAGTAGTTAAATTATAAAAATAAAAAAGAACCCTGAAATCATTTAATCCCAACATTAAATAAATTAACGTGATATCTTTGAGATATTCTATAAATACCTCATTATTAATAAAACTTAATGCGATCAGAATTGAAAAATAAAGCATATCCTAAAAATATGCAATCATATTCTAAAAAATTATGCAATCATATTCTAGAAAATTTGAAACCATATTCTAAAAAATATGAAACCATATTCTAAAAAATATGAAACCATATTCTAAAAAATATGAAACCATATTCTAAAAAAATATGAAACCATATTCTAAAAAATATTAAACCATATTCTAAAAAATATGAAACCATATTCTAAAAAATATGAAACCATATTCTAAAAAATATGAAACCATATTCTAAAAAATATGAAACCATATTCTAAAAAATATGCAATCATATTCTAAAAAATATGAAACCATATTCTAAAAAAATATGAAACCATATTCTAAAAAATATGAAACCATATTCTAAAAAATATGAAACCATATTCTAAAAAATATGAAAACCATATTCTAAAAATATGAAACCATATTCTAAAAAATATGAAACCATATTCTAAAAAATATGAAATTATATTCTAAAAAATATGAAATTATATTCTAAAAAATATGAAATTATATTCTAAATAAAATATTGAAATTATATTCTAAAAAAATATGAAATTATATTCTAAAAAATATGAAATTATATTCTAAAAAATATGAAATTATATTCTAAAAAATATGAAATTATATTCTAAAAAATATGAAATTATATTCTAAAAAATATGAAATTATATTCTAAAAAATATGAAATTATATTCTAAAAAAATATGAAATTATATTCTAAAAAATATGAAATTATATTCTAAAAAATATGAAATTATATTCTAAAAAATATGAAATTATATTCTAAAAAATATGAAATTATATTCTAAAAAATATGAAATTATATTCTAAAAAATATGAAATTATATTCTAAAAAATATGAAATTATATTCTAAAAAATATGAAATTATATTCTAAAAAATATGAAATTATATTCTAAAAAATATGAAATTATATTCTAAAAAATATGAAACCATATTCTAAAAAATATGAAACCATATTCTAAAAAATATGAAACCATATTCTAAAAAATATGAAACCATATTCTAAAA
>BMAO01012761.1:0-20274 GCA_019973975.1 Trichonephila clavata
ATATATATAAGTTTAATCTTTTTTAAAAAGTAGGCGAACGAAAATTATACATTGATTTCACTTTTTTTAAAGATCAAATGTATCTTGTGGCAGATTGAGAAAAATTCCGAATATGCGGTCTGTTTTTGAGACTTGGAAGCTCCTTAATGTAGAAAGGAGCATACAATAGATGTCAAAGCTGTGGCATAACGCGCGTACACCCCTGCATCACGGGAAGGGGTAGGATTTTAGGGGGCCCAAAGCCTATGTCATGGTTAGGCAATTCCCCCCCCCCCTTGTAAGATCAGGCTTGAGCCCAAAACCTGACTTTGCAGGAGAGGGCTAATCTCCATTACGCCTCTGTGTTAAAAAGGCCAATTTATTTTTAAAAATATCAAAAATGTGCATCTTTCTAACAAGAGTTTCAAAATTTTATGTGACGTAAATTCTCCTATTCAGTACTTCAAGTGGTTGGGATTTATTCTTAATTGGGGAAAAGGATCAGTGGTCTTCAAACTTTTTCGACTCACGGAACCCTTTGGTGTTTTCGTGGAATCCCTTTCCACTAACACACATTTAAAGAATATATCTTAAAATAATATTTAAAATAGATCAACGTTATAAGTATTTCCTAAAAAGAGAATTTAAAAATTTTTTGTATTTTTGGTTAAAAGGTTTTAATGTAAATTTAATATATAATTTACTTACACACACATTAATAATATTAATTTGTGATTACAAGTGTCAAATACCCATACATTATATTTAGTAACCGGAATATGCTTGCATTTTTTTTTACTCCAATTGTGTCGAAGTCTAAATCTATTGAAATTGTCGGCAGTCGTATTTTATATTCTGGGTCTATTTTTCTTTATTTTATTTTACTATCCATTCACATTGAGAAATATTTTCCCCTTAAATACATTGTTCAGAATGACATTAAAATGTTTAAGGCTGTGTGAGAAATCCCGTGTATTTTGCATGCATGAAACTTAAAATTTAGGAGCTGTTCCTGCTTAAATTTAGAATTAATGTCGAATCGGGGCGTATAGATAAGTTATTGCCTCTAATTCATTATATCTGGGGTTTTTTTTTCTTTCTTTCCACTAATGAAACATGGAACATTTTCCATTAGAAAGTTATTTAATTTTGCAAACATTATACTAATGAGAATAAAATTAGTTAGTGGAACCCGGGATAGTAAACAAAAGAATATTCATGATCTAGCAGGTAGCACATATAAACGGAAATACGTTTTAATATTCTTCTAATTACATTATAATAAAAGTTTAGAAAAATGTGTATGTATGTAAAAAATTTAAAGTTGTTTTCTTCTTCTTCTTATGATTGGCATGAGTTTTAGATACTTGTGGTAATACACACTTCATAGAGAATTAGATACTTGCCGTTAGTATAAGCACTTAATGAATGCATTTTGCATACACATTTAGAATTTTCTCTTCGATTTTTTATTGTGACTCGTGGAACCCTTGGAATGTCTCGTGGAACACAGTTTGAAGACAACCGAAAAGATCAACGAATTCCTGTAATCTTTCAAAAAAAAATGTATTCTCATCAATAATGACTAAAATCCTAATCAATGCAATAAGATTTTTACCTGGAAAATGTTCAAACCAATTAGCAACACACTTTATCCACCTTTATCAATGACCATATAATAATGATCAATGATACGCTCCTTTGGCTTAATTCAGTAAACAGCATTGAGGATGGAAATTATTGAGTAGAATTTAACCATAGTAATTCAAAAGGAAACACACAAATCAATTTCTCAATTCCTTCTATTTAAACGCCGGATTGCGTTAAACGTTCCATTAATCGAGTCAATACTGCAAAGAAACAAATATAGTTAAATTGTTTTCCATTAATGAGAAAATGCAATTATTCTTAATTTTTTCCCTTCCCCCACCTTCCAACGGAACTCATTTACATAATTAGACCAAAATTGCTCAATAGACATGGATAAAACTTGTACAATCCGTGTCACAAAGGATGCAGCAAAAGATCCATTAACCCACCGTTACACCCTTTTACAATCCCCTTTCTGTATATTTACAGATCCCCCCCCCACATCAGGGGTTGATGTAATTTCCAATATACAAAGTGCATTCTGGAGGGAGGGAAACCCCTTTTATTGAACTTCCTTCCCCTGATTCATTTCACCTGCAACCCTTTTTACAGAGAGCTGGAAATTCTCAGACATAGTCATCCCTTTGCATGGGCTCTTGGTGAGTATTTGCTGGTCATCCCACTTTGAAAGAAACTGTCACAAGCGGTAGATATGTTAGATATAACGAATAACGGCATTCATTTTGCATTTAAACATTGTCTTTTTTTTTAAAGCGATTGTGATTGACTTCAGTTTTGTTTAGAGTAAGTATGATTGAGATGCTTTGTTGAAATTATATTCGATTTCGATGTTTTAAAAGCTATGGTTTATTTTGTTGTACAATTTAAAACCATGACGTATTTTGATGGTGATCAACAGCAAGAAATTTTTTGGAGAAATGCATTAGAAAGAAAAAAACAAAAACATCATTAGGTTGAAAATGAATATATTTCTGACTTTGTATATTGTGATCATCGGATGTATGTATATGTAACCATCCATCGAAACTCCTCAAATACATGTTTTCCTGAACCAATTACAGCTTGTTAGAACATTCAGGGAAACGTGATTGTTCAGAATTATTTACCTCGGATTAGCCGGAAAGAAAATCTTGCCAGAAAGAATCAAATAGCGAATAGCGAATGCATGTTGCAAGTTGATAGAATATGATATACGATGATTTATAATTCGAATGAGCGACAGGAAATAACTATCAAAACAACGTTGCCCAGAGGAATGTTCCTCGATGAATATTCCTTCCTGAATGTGGAACCTTCCAGGAGTAAATAAAGTTGAAAAATTTATATTATCTGAAACAATATTAGATCGTAGAAAATATGAAGAATTGTGTTCTGCAACCAATTAAAAATGCTTAAAAAACAAATCGAAAATGCGTTTAAACTCGTTAAAAGTCAACGATTCTTAACAAACAGCTTTTTTTAGACCATTTCTATATGTCATTATTAGAATATTAATTATCATTAACATCGATTGTACTTTAAAGCAATATGAAGTAATTTTGAATCAAGATCAATTGACGAGTATGACACCTGAGTTGGCATCCCATTTTCAAAACTTGTCAACATGAAGATCGGGGCATCACCATATTCAACGTGTATCAGCACCTCTTCATTGCAAGACTTGGGTGGCATCAGGTCTACGATTCGTCTGTCATAATGTTGGCCATGAGCTGGTGACCTTGACCACTTTGCTATCATGACCCATTATTAAAATGTAAAATAAATAATAAATACAAAAACTGCATTTTCACTGGCCTACATCGCCTATTGCCTTAATTTGAGAAGATTATAAGAATTATATCTGTTCTTCGAAAGCAACAAAACGTATTTTCAAACCAGAAGTGAAGAAATTTGCATGCAGTCCCCCATTGTGAACTTAATGCAAGTGACTTATAAAAAAAAAAAGAAATCTCGTTCAAACGCAATTGTACTACTTGAAGAGAACTTCTTTTCCACTTGATACAAATTCAATTACTGTAACGTGACTGTGAATTTCAATGCTCGACTTTCCTCTTTCTGGAAAATGAAATAAAAATAACCATTGCGTAATCAACTTTAACAGAAGGACAGAATTTCAAAACATTTCTCGGCTTGTTCACTGAATAGCTACTTCACCTCGTCTTTCATTCCGTCGTGAAAAAGCTAAATAAATACTTAACACTTCTATTCCATCTACTACAAGATTTTGACAAAGAGCTTTTGTTGGGATAAAAGTTTTAATTTTTCTTGTTTCAAAGTTGTCGTCTTTTTTTAATTAAGATTCTTTCTGAGTGCTAGAGAAAAATCACGTAAAATGTGTTATTTGACGACTGCCAAGTGAATATGACAGTTTGAAGAAAACTAAGTGCAAATTTGAGAACTTTCAACAAGTGGATTTACGTGCAGAAAGTATTTTTATAAGTTTTACAAGTATAAATATTCTTCCCTACAAAGGTAAGTACATTTTTTGCTTGCATTTTTATTTTGTTGTGCCTGCTCTAATCATTTTTTCTTAAAATACTTCTTTAGACTTCTATTGAAATATTGAGTGCATTCGCGCGAACAGAAAGAAATCTGTTATAAATAGTTCTACGAAAATTCGAATTTTTAAATCGCTTGCAATTCGCATCTAAAAATAATTATCTCGAACCCGGTTTTTGCATTTAATTTCATGAGGAGTCAGTTAATCGTTTGGCATTTCAGAACAGCCATTTTTTTAAAATTATTTCTATATATAATTATATTTTTTTACCTTTTGATTTTTCTTTGTTCATGCTTTGCACAAAGGTAATCTTCTATTATTTCATGACTGGTGTTGCTATGAGTTACGTTTTTGTTTTTAAGTGAAGAAGGCTTTAAATAATTTAAATTTATAGTTCCCTCGATCTTTTCTGAAGTAGCCAAATACGATTTAGGATCTGCGAGGAATAGGAGGACGAAAATTGGGGACAAAAAATATCTTTTAACCCAGAAAAAAAAGGAGCTTTTTAAAAAATTAAATATTTAAATAGTTACTATTGTCTGTTTCACGTCGTTACACAAATCGGAACGTATGCGTGCGGATTATAAATAATTCTTATTTAACGTATTAATTCTTATACATTGTGATCCTTTAACTCTTTATTATCTACCGCATTATGATTTACTGCCGTTTTTTTCATGCAATGTTTTTTTTTTTTTTAATCACTACATTGAAAATCAAGGGATATACATAAACAAAATACTTAACTTTTTGGAAATTTAATATGTTAGAGAATTAATTAATTAAAGGTATTGAACAGGGAAAAAAATTATATACACTGTTTACTTAAAATAAATAGTCAAATCGTCTACTAAGGTCTTCATTAACATACAAAAAAAACACTAACCTTTTAACATTAACTACTTTTTCCGAACAAAAATGACAATCTTCGTAAGCCGATCAAAATGTCAGCTGAAAACGCAATTTCTGCTATAAAACTATATTCGCCTTCCCCGCTAAAATACTCATCATAGAACCCGTGCTGCCATATATCTCTTGGAAGAGTGGATTTAAAAGAATATTCCTGCTAAATATCGTCACATTATTCGTGAAAATGGTTATTCTATGTAATTTTAAAGTGAGGGGTTGTTATGCTAAGAAAATTTCATATAAAAAAAGGCAATTTTCTTTGTAAATTATAAATTACAAACTGATATGTTACGTCAAAACAAAATAATGGTATAAAAAAAAAGTTATTCTATATTAAACAATACATTTTTTGTTGTAATTTTTCAAATATTTTACAGCAAATTCGTGAAGTAAAAATCCATAATTCCGTTTCTTGATCGGTTACGATTGAAAAAAAATCGTTTTAGATTAATGGAGATAATTTTTTGTTTTTATTCTTGAGGAAGAATGGGTCATACAATTATCACAAAATATCAGTTTATGAAAAAACGAAGAAACAAAAACTGATTGCCATTATTATTAAAAAATTAGCTCTGTTTTAAGAATAAAAAACATAAACTTGTAATATACAAATTGTTTTCATTACGAAAGAAATCGAAATATAGTAAAATAAGCCAATTACAAAATTTTGAATATCACATCAGAACTGGATTGAACTGGAATTCCGCAGCCTTGATATGTATAGGACCTTGTGCAATTATGCCTTCGGGCTATTCATGATGACACTGCCATCAAAGACGTTATTGGCTTAGGAAACACAACGCCTTTACTTAGATACTACTTACAAATACTACCTTAGAAAATGTTTTATACACATAAAGACTAAAATAGGATGTATTTAAAACATGTATCTGAAAGTTTTTATAGTGAGTGGTTCAAAATATGAGGCACCTGTTATGTTTTAATCAAACCATTTTATTACTTCATTAATTTTGATTAAATGCAATTTTTATCGACAGCCATTTAGAGAATATCGTTCTAAGAATATAATCGATTTAAAAAAAGATTTACAGAAAAAGAAAATTATTAAGTACAATTTGTATGCACCAGTGTCATGCTTGTGAATTCTGATATTCCCCCTTTCTTTCAAAAGTTTTTATTTCTCCCACTTTTTTAAATATAATTTTTAGATAAAATACTGGAAATTTCATGACATCGAAAAAATTTTGGAGGAGACAATCTGATACAACTGAGATTTTATTACACGTTTCTTGCTTCGAGAAAGTTACAAAAAAAAAAAAAAAAAAAAATGGGAGGGGGAATGATGAAATTAAAGGTTATCAGGAATCGAAGTGAAAAAATTAGTCATCTTTATGATGTATTTCATAAAAAATTATACAAGAGTATCGCATTATGGTAGTTCATTTGTCTATCAAAAATATACACATGTTTATTAGCGTGCTATGTGTCAGACGAGATAATTTCCCGCCAAAATGGGTTCCATGGAAAGCTAAATTTTTTATCTAATTGAAAAATCATAAATTCAAAATTTCACTTACATTTTAACCTAAATGATTGTTTAAGTCATATAAGAAATATTTTTAAAAATTATTTTAATTAAATATCAAATATACTGTGTTTATTCGATAAATTAGCAAACTGAAAAAATACAAGTCACTTTGATAAGTTGACATATTTTTAGTGTGATGCTTTTTTGAGTTATATATAATACAAAGAATTTTTATGGGGTATATTTTTATTGCGTTAAAGTAATATAACTCCTTTTTGAAAAATTTCAATGTGCATAAAAAAAAAACGCTGAAGCAAAATTTTGATATGTTGAAGTTCGAATTTCCAATATATCGATATTTATTACTTGTTCGATGCATTAGTATTTAAATTAGTACTTATAACATGAATTAATTTTAAGTATTCATGCTTATTAAGCATGAATGTTTCTTTGATATTACGAAAAAATTATCGATATAGTAACTGTGTAATCGATTGTATTGAACTATCCATTAGTAAAGTGAAAAAAAAAACATATTCAACAAAATTAAGTTTTAGAGTACATTTTTTATTTCCATAGATATGTATATATGCTGTTTTTACTTTGTCTCCTGATCGACAGTAACATCAGATCAAGAAACTCATCGTGGATAGTGAGTGAATATTAACGTCGCACTTTTCAGCTACACGAGGGCTTTTAGCGATGGACCTCGTAATTTTGAGCCATGGTCAAGTGACAAGGACGACACCTGAGCTGACACCCCCCTCTCCTAACTACCACACCAACGGGAGAACGTTTGAGCTCTCGACAGATTTAACGAGCATCGCGCCCTACACGGCGGATCTTTAGTGGTACTGAGCTCGAACTGATGACATGCCTGCCAATTCATCGTGGATAGGGGCTAGATTTTTACACCTGTCGTTAGCCTTAGCTTTGAGCACCATGCATGTGACAGTACGATTTTGCTCGGTTCCACCCCAATTTTGAGAGCACACCATGGGGGTGGTCAGGGGCCTCCCACCTCTCTTCCCCTTCCACCAACATCACGAAAGGACTTGCGGCTCGACGGCTATTTAGAGAACACCCATTGCGGCGAAGGCACTATACATTTAAAACAACCATGCCTTCTCCGGGATTCGAACCCATGCCCTTCGGCACCGCAATCAGCGTCATTAACCACTATACCGAGTGGGCGTGGATATGTATATATGCATGCATTAAAAAAACTGCTCAAACATTTATGTAATTTGCTGTCTTTTTTTTAAAATTATTGTTGTTAAAGTAGAGTTAGCAATATCAAAATCTTTACATATTTCCATTTTCGTCTTCTGTTTTTGATCAACAGCCTTAAGAAGAACCATCCTCATTTTAAGCGAAATAGAAGTTTGTGCTTTGCCCCTGAGCTCTTTGCCGCTGTGCTCGAAAAAAAAAATTCTTCTAACGTAGGAAAAAATAATGCAAACCTAACCCACTGATTTTTACTCACACTGCGATGTACTCGTCAACGAATTTCAAAGCGAAATGGTGAGAAGTGAGAGGTTTTTGTGTGGCGTTTGTAGGGATGGAGAGTGTGTGAAAGTAGCTTAGACAAACAAAATTGGCTCATGTCACAGGCTATTCCGAGAGTATTTCAAGGCCAAGTTTGCCTCCTTTCTATGAAACATGAGAAACCACCTCTCTTTTATTTCACACCCCTCTTAAATCTAGCCTGAGTGGTTGCTGTTTTCCGTATTTTGTTCACTCCCAGTGAGTGAGTGAATATTAACGTCCCACTGTTCAGCTACACGAGGGCTTTTGGGGACGGCTTGTTCGTTCCTAGAAGGGAAATTTTTTTGCGTTAAGGAGAAAACAATACATAGTAGTTAGTCGGGACAATTGAATAATTTTGTGTTAACCGATATTCCGTCTCAAGCGTTTTCGCGTGAAACGTATTTTACTATGTTAATATAAATGCTAGCTGCATGACCCTGCATTTTGCATGGACTTCTTCAACTGTACAGCTTTTTGGCTCTGGAATTTTCCCCTGTTTCTCTTGGTATCATCCTTTCCTAATATGTTTGTGTGTTTTCGATATTAATGTCATTAAAATTCATTTTTTTTTTCGAAATTTCTTACGCCTCTTTGCACCATTGGACGGGTATGTTTCCCCTCTTTTTAGCCCGGAGTTGCACAGGCTTCTTCCGAGAGTATAGCTTTATCCCCATGGAATTTTCCCTGTTCCTTTCGACGCCAGCACTTCTGGATGTGTGTATATGCGTGATGTGAGTGATTCCTATATTTAGGTCATTTAAATTCCCTTTTCAGACATTTCTTTCACTTCTTTTCCTTGTCAGATAGATTTCATTTCCCTCAGTTTCGCCCAGCGTTGCACATACTTTTTTTAGAGTATAAAACTCTTTTTCTCCCCCAGGGATAAGATCGTTCTTCAAATTTCTATTTTCGATTAAAAATTACAAAACTGATCTAGTTTTATATACAAGAAACCAGATAACGTACGATTTTATTATTCAATAATTTAGTAATAAATAAAATACTGTAACCCCTCCTCACATATAAACAGCAGATAGACTCACGCCTCTAGTGCTTGACTAGTATCTCCAGTGATGCCTAGCTTCGAACTGTACGAGTATAGCATGCGTTCGATCCTTTCATTGTGATCAGTTCTAGTTATGTATATAATGTTTGTTTTGTCAATAAATGTGTTTAATTAAATAGTGGACTTATTAAAACCCATTCCCGCGTGTCCCTTTTTACATTGGTACACCTCTTATATACTGATTTAGTTTTCTAAAAATTATTGATTTATATCCATTTTCGTTAAATAATTAATCGAAAAATTCTTACCGTTAGCTGTAGAAAAGACTGCTTATTTCTGGATTTTTTATATTCCATTAAAATATGTAACTATAAAAAAAAAGAACGTGGAAAGCCACGCGATAGAAGTGAAACTTCTTTGGCGACGTTGGCCGTAAATGTAGGAATAGATCTAATTATATTAAACTGCTGAGATAACTTTTATCAAATAAAATTCGAACTTCATTTATTGTATGAAAATATTTTTATTCAATTTTCTGCATCATCATTTTCCAAGAAAGACACAATAGGTGTGTGTCAACTAATGTAGGATATAAAAATCCTCGATTGTAGTCAATCAAGAAAATGTGAGAAAACTGCATCAATCGTGGTTCCGTATAGTGTTTTTCCTTCTCTAGAATCAGTATTCATTATCAAATTAAGTATCTGTTTCAAGAATTCAATGAGTGGCTTTGTTTCTTCTGAAGCAAAATTAACATTAAAGTCTCCAGTTAAGATAATCGGCTTTTAATCATCATCGGAACCAATGATTGCAGCAGTCTCTATTAAGTACAGCACTAAAACTTTATGGATAAAGGTGATAAAAGCTGCGACCTGGTGATATATAGACTTTCGCCTAGACTTGCTGCTAGTTTTCCTTTTTTTTTTTTTTCCTTTCACGAAACTCTTTTCCTCTTTTTGCATTTGTTCTAAGCATTCTTACCAGAATTAATTTTGATTCAATGGAAATAAAAATTAATAATATAAGCATAATGCATCTCTAACAGAAGTCACTGTGTTTGTTTACAAGACGCTATCCGTAGCGATTCTGCGCGAACGTTAGTGACACATACACAATGCCCCAGACACTCCCGTAACGGGAAGAGCCATATAATGGTAATATTTTGGGTGCGTTTATTCGTTGAAAACGGCACGTTTATTACATAAAAACTACGAAAATACGCTACACGAGTTCGTTACGAGGGGCGCATACTCACTTAATATCTCCAATACCTAAGCGCCTTTAGTCAACACCTCCTAGGAGGTGTTGTTTTAGTTCAAACATCAAGATGCCCCACTCCATAACCCCTTAGCAATCGTCCAACTTTTTCTCCCGGATATGACGCAAGTCACGTGGTGTACCCCCCCCCCCCGCTCTCTATCTCCTCACCATGGCGACGTTTCGGGGGGGATGGGGGAATCACTATTTCCGTTCGCTTTTTCACTGTTACACAAAACTGGGCAAATTTCCCATTCACTCTAGTGAGCAAAGAAGTTTCACTTCAAAAAAATAACTATGGGGGGGGAGCTTGGAAATTTTGTTTGCATTTACTATATAAAACACCAGACATTTAATGAAATATTTGAGAAAGTTTCTGTATTATTGGACTGTCCTACTGTATCATCGGAAGAATTCGTTGCAGTAGAGGATGACAATGTGTGTACAGCCCCAATTATGGCAGACAAAGACACCTGGGAGTTTGTTCAAAGCTCAAAAAATAACATTGAGGCAGATTCCGACAGTGCAAATGAAATGAATAATGCAGTTCCTGTTTCCACGTCATCCGAAATGAAGAACATCATGAAACGTATGCACAGTTATTTAGACGCACATTCTCCAATGGTAAAATGAATAAAAAAATGGACAACATCGAGCAATATGTTGATAGTTTGATGCTAAACGGACAATGCAAAAAAAAAATATCAGATTATTGCCGCAAAACTCAATAAATGTTTTTTTTTTCAAAAACTTGAAATTTTTGTATTAAATTTCATTAAGTTCTCGTGAATGTTTTTTCCCCTCATTGATTTTTACTAAGTTCATGCATATATACACATCTATGTAAATAAAATGTTCTCTAATAAACTTAATTTAGTTGAAAATATGTTGTTGTTTTTTTGCAGTATCCTTTAACGCGAAAAAATATTTCTGAAGTTTTCTCAGTTTCGTTTTAAGCGATTTTTACTGTAACTGTAATGTGTTTTTGAAATGAATCAGCAAATTTATAAGATTAAAAGGAATATGAAATAATGAAAGATTTTTAATTCGATACTTAAATAATTATGAGTTTTAAAAAACATAATTTCTCACAAATATTTTTAGGTAGATATATCAAGGACTTTTTATTAATAATCCTCGAAATTATTTGTATGGAGTTGATCATATTTTATTTATATTGGGGGATAATTTTAAATTCATAAAAATACTCTTTCCTGATCACATGATCACCGAAATACTTCAGAAGATATTCCGAACACTTCTTCCTTCCGGTTTGTTATGTTCTGTGTTGAAAGAATTGATTTGCATATCCGAATTTTTTTCATTTTTAATCTAATGCCGTCCTGGTATTTTCAAATCCACGATAAACAGAAACAGATCTCCAGGAGATCTTTTTAATAAACTTTCCTATATTTGTCTTTTTTAGAATTTAATAAGCAAATAAATCAGTTTAATCAGCATAACACAGGAAATGACAATTTGGTCGATGTTTTCCTTGGCATCCAGCTTCTAATTTATTTATTTATTTTATTTCCCAGATGTACTTCGTTATTTGAGTTTTGAAGTATATGATTTATTTATTGGATGATATGCGAGTATACTACCGTAAATATCATAAACATATCCCTTGGCGGATCATCTTTACATCCCATTAGGTAGATAAACTTTCTCCCCCCCCCCCCAAAGTAAGTTTGTATTTATTATTCTTAAAATCGTACAAAAACAGAAAAATATTTTTCGAGGTGTTTTAGTTACGATTCATTTAAATGATTAATAAAATTAATGTTATGAATGAGATAATAGAATAATTATCATTTAATAGCATGGTGTATAATAATTAATTTTATCTAAATCATTTCTGCGTACTTTAAAATCCGGCGTATAACGTTCATCTATACTTTCAAGCTGAATATTTTAGTTTTTAGGTATATTAGGCGTATAACGCACACCTCTTATTTAAGGTGGAATCTGAATTGTACAAGTGCAATGAGTTCTTATGTTTTGAAGTCTTTTATTCGAGGTATTATCCCAGACTTTTGAAAAAATTGTATATTCTAAACTACAAGTCTCTTTAAGTTTAATAAGGTGTGTCTTTTCTTTTAAACAACAGTATTTCAATCTATGTAAAAGTCTAATTTTTTTTTATGGGTATCCTTTTGTTTATTTTTGAAGCTATCATTTTTATACCCGGCGTATAACGCACACTCTTAAATTTCAATAATTTTTTTAGTTAAAAGTGCACGTTACACGCCGGATTTTACGGTTATTCGATTGTATGTACAGTAAAATACGTTTAACGCGAAAACGCTTAAGACGAAATATCGGTTAACACGAAATAATGCAATGATTCCGACAAACTACTAAGTATTCTCATGCATTTCCCCCCTCAAAACACGAAATGAAAATCGCGAAACACAAAGATTTCTCTTCTGGGAATGAACAACATACGGAAAACACCAGTCGCGCAAGCGAGATTTAAAAAAGGGTGTGAAATGAAAAAGAGGTGGTTTCCCATGTTTCGTAGAAAGAAGACTAACTTAGCTTTGGAAATACCTTGGAATAAATTGTGACAAGCCAATTTTGTTTATCTAAGCTAATTTCACACTCCATCTCTACAAACTCCACTCAAAAGCATCTCATCTCACCAGTGACGTAAGGAAGAATATTTGAGCCCCCCCCCCCCCTACAAAAATCAGAATTTGGTAATTGAATATTGGGTCGCAAATATTAGAAGTTTGAGAAGCACTGCCATAGTCAATTGACGAGAACATGAAGCGGCATCCTATTCTCCAAATTTTCATAGCATGCTTTAGGTTTCGACCGATCAGTGCCGCTATACAACGGATCTTTAGTGGCATTTGGAGTGGAATCCATGAATGTAACGATACTTGCCATGAGAACAGACCCACTAACCAACTGTTTTCGAGCGATCGAATGCGATATGTATATAAATATGCAACCATAAATATCGTATTCTGCGTGTAATTCTTTTTTTAAAAAAATCCTTCCATTGATTTAATTTTAAATTTTTCGAACATTTTATAAATATAATATACACGTTTCTTACTATATCTATCTCCCGAAC
This sequence comes from Trichonephila clavata, assembly GCA_019973975.1. NCBI lineage: Eukaryota > Metazoa > Arthropoda > Arachnida > Araneae > Nephilidae > Trichonephila > Trichonephila clavata. Next base: position 13,367 of record BMAO01012761.1, read on the forward strand.
TATTATTGATTACATTAATTCGAATTAAAGTAATTAAATCTAGAAATGATAAAAAAATATATGATGGGTATATTAATTTCTTTATTCATTATAATGTTTTCATCCCAATAGAAAATAAGTCAAAATGTTATCTTCTGGCAGTGCTGCAGAATTACCATTATGTTTAAAGTTGGATTTTCCCAAACTAAAATTACTCAAAAAATATTATTTTTCACATAAATAAACAGTAGATGGCGCCACGTCCTAGTTATACATTATTTTGTATGCATTTGCAAAAGATGTTTTATTTCCACAAGATATGAAGTATTTAAAGAAAACAATGAATGTAATCAAAGCAGATTGAAATAGACAATTTTGGAAATTACGTAATTTAATGCTTTAGCTAACACTTTTGTAAAATGTTGTAATATTTTTGTTTTAAATAAATATATGGAAAAGACAAAAAGATGCGTTGTATATACGCCTGAAAAAAGTACAAGCTTTATTTCAATTAATTTTAGAATTATGTTTTCCATTGAATTGATCAATTAATATATTATTTTTACTATAATCCATAAATAAAACATTTTTTTTTCATTATTCAACTTAAAATTATATAGATTATAAAAGAGAATGGAAAATATTTCAAAATAAAATTTCAGACTTGAAAAAAATAATCTCTGTGGGAGTAAAAAATAAATAGATGTAGTATTTCAAATCATCCCCTTACCCTTCAATATATAAAATTTTTTATTAATATCTGCCAGTAAATAGCCGCATCTATATAAAAAAAAATATATTTGTTTGCATTCTTAACTAGCATTCTAATAATACAAACATGTATGACAGCTAATTGGGCATCTAAAAAATCAATTTACTAAAATATTTAATTTTTTATGAATTTTCTAAAATTTGTAAAGATTTCTGAAATTAAAAATTCAAATTCTGAGCATAATTATATGATAATTCTATTTGTTGTTAATTTTAGAACTGAGTTGCTGTTTTAGTCTTAATAATTATCACTAGATGGCAGCACGAAATATTAGAGTTCCAAAATAAAAGAATCTAAAGGAAAAAAATATTTATTTACAATTAATTGCAACTTTTATTACTTGTACTTGACATTCACATTTTTTTAAACACCGGGAATTTTATCTAGTTAAAGAATTAATTCATTCATGAATGGCAGCGGTGCCAAAACCAAAAGATAAAAATATGTATTTGAAAATATAGTTTAGAATTCCATTGCTCGTATTCGAAAAATGTCTATCATGTGTGTTTTAAAACCTTATAAGAACTAGTTTTTTTTCTTTCTATAACAGTTTTTCAATATGTAACAAACAAATTTTCGAAATTAGAAAAATTTATTTATTTTGATTCATTTTTGATATGTTTGATGGATTTAAATTTAATTGGAAGATTTAGATAAAATAAAATAATTTTTATCTGAATTTTAAAGGGAAGCATATAAAGTTTTATAAAATAAGACTTGGATAAAGAAGAAAATTTTTGTAATCGGACACAACTTTATTGCAGATAAAAATGGCATTCAAAACACTCTATCGTAGTATTTTGAAATATTCACTTATTTTTTCAAAAAACACTTTTCTATTCACATCATTATTTTTTGTTTAATTTAGTATAAAGGTTATGCGCGGATCAATTTCTATAATTTTTTTGTCGGTGATTATGTTGGAAATGATATGAAAATAAGTAACGATGCAATTTCAACGTACCATCAAACAATAACGGAAATAAATGCAAACACTTCAGATTCTAAATTATTTTAATGGAATTAAATTATATTATGATTTGTACAAACGATTGTGAAAGGGTATCTTAACTGTAAGAAAAATTCGATAAGCAGTTTGAGTCTGTTAACATTTTAAGCCATTCAGTTTACTTTCTGAAAGAATCCGAATTCACAGATCATAATATTTCTTTATATTTGTTCTTTTCTCTTCTTCTATCTATTTCTTTTTTTCATATATTTGTATGCTTTTGTTTATCTTTGATATACTATTGTTAAAAAATCATCAAAAAGATTTAAATTTATATCTGCTGTAAATATTCTTAATGTCACCGATAATAAATACCATTTTATCCATTGTATTCAGTGGCGTACACAGACAGGGACGTCTTTTCTTGAGGCCCTAGGCCCCATGCAAAAGCAGTGCCCACCTGTGACCCTTAAAAGTAGACAGTACATGGCATACATTGTCAAATACTCGAACATATGGTAATCCTTTAGCAAATAAATGTGCATATACCTCACTATCTCAAAAACAGAGGCACAAACCGACTGCCCCCTTTCAACTAAATGAGTAATGATTGTAGCGATACCATTTATATGAGCCAGTAACAAACTCCGCACCATGGTGATCATTTTGGTGTAGTGGTTAAGTTACTCGGTTTCGGATCTAAAGGCCCCGAGTTCTGTCCGGATAAGCGCGCCACTTCTTGATGATGTACAATGGTAGACAGTGTGGCGTAGCTATACCAATGAGCTAGGTGGTGCCGTGCACTGGGGCCCTCAAGCTCTGGGGGGAGGGGTCACCACGAACCCTGACCACCAATCAAGTCGAACATGTAATAATTTCTCCCCACTTTAAAATATAAATATGAAAGGTTGCAACATATCATAATCATGGTAACTGAGTTGAAAATAGTTTCGTACTTGTAGGGAGTTCCCCTATTTTGTTTAGTTTTGCGAACTTTACTTATTAAAAAGTTTATATTATTTTGAATATTTTTTCATTTTTTTATAAACTGTTATTTGAAAGTTCCATGAAAAATATTACCATACTAATTATTACATCTAGAAATGCCTACGCAAGAGACAATTTCTTCCTAATTACATTCTATTTTTAAAAACAATATAATAAGTTAGTTTCCTAAGTACTCGAGCACATACCAAATGTATTGCATAAATTATGAAATTGAAATTAGGAATAAGAAAAAAGAAACCTAGTGGTGCGTTTAAGCTCAAATAATGCCAAGAAAGAGAAGATAATAAGCAAAAATCGTGGCTTTGCATATTTAAAATTGTGACTGATCTTTATGCAACCTTCACACTAATCCTCTTGGGGAATCTTTGGGCTAGCATTCCCGTTAATTCACAGCCATCCCTCTCAAGAAAAAACCCTGATATGGAGATATGTTTGTCTTTTTTTCAAGTCAGGGCTTTGTAATTATAAGGTAGAAGGAGCCGAGAAACTGTTGCGGCGTGACTAAGGTGAGATTTAATTGATTTTCACAACTTGAGTAAAGAACGGAGTTTGCCACTGTATTAAATTAGTGAATTGGGAATTTATAGTATAAGATAGATTAGGTTAAATTAAACTGATCTCTTGCACTTGTTCACTTAGGGTTTATTGCTTTCTTTATATATCACTCCTAAGGCATATATATTCTTGTGGTTGATTAGTGTGCTTGAATAATAATAAAATAATTATTATTATAGAAGTTTCTGGTCATGCTCTTTGTTTCCCCCCATACCCTTAGGTAGGTAGGTAGGACGGTGAGGGAACGACTTCAAAGGGAAGTCGCTCACAAAATACTCATATATTTTTACTTTTTTTTACTTGATAAAATCCAACCAAGATAGGGCCCTCATTTTTTTAGCACCAGGGACTTTGGGTACCTAGCTACGTCACTGATGGTAGCCCTGGGCCTAGACAACAGTCATCACAAAATAATATAATCTTTCCACCGTTGCCAATTTGAGTATGTTTCCAACTTTCCGGTTTTTCGTAGAATATGTCCAGGAATAACATTCGACCATAAAACTCATTTTATACATGATCTTATTGAGGTCGAATCGATAACGAGATGAGGCCCTCTTAGATCGAAGCCCTGTGCCGGGGTTTACTTGACCCATACCTAAAGACGTCTCTGTACACAGACTACTTTCATGAGAGGGGTTACATTCTTAAAAAAATGCAGATAAATGCACTGAAACGTAATCTTTATACTAAAAATTAAAAATCTATTGGTCTATACGAGAGGAATGAAATCCCAAGCCCCACCCTTGCGTACGCCCCTGATTTACCATCAACACTTTTGTAGCTTTGTCTTGAAAATGGTATTGAGACTGTTTAAGTAACAAAATATTTTGCAGTTTTGGAGATGATCGTTTGACGGTCGGATTTGCACAAAATAATGCAGTTTTTTAAATAAAACTTATATATATAAATGCTGTCCTATTAGATTACAAATAGCGTAATGCGTCCTTCCATAGTAAAAAAACGACAACATGTAACCACCCTAAGTTGGGTGAATTACAGTACTTCAAAACCAGATGATTCATTTGTAATAACCTTGTGGTACATTAATTAATGAACGAACATTAAGTATTTCCTCCATAACTTTTGGAATGAATCAGAACACGATGACACAAACACGACTGTGCAAAAGATGTTTTTATGCACTTTTCAATGCAAAAGATAACATTTTTTACACTTGCCAACGCCCTTCTCCACCTGCAAACAGACGTCAGAGACAGGGTGGTCATCCCATAGTCCAACGCTCCCGTTTTCTGTTTCCGAGAAAAGACAGATCAATCATGCTTTTTTTAATCTCCGTTTTTCACGACTATCAACTGTGCGTCTGTATTTAGAAGAAAGTCAAAGCTGATGATGACAGACCGGAATAAAACCAAAAAAAAAAACAGTTACTTTGATAACGGACATGGAGGGGGCGGGGAGATAAAGTTACCGAAATTAATTAGCGCCGTTCTCTTTACGACTGAGTCTTTTATTGCCTTAAGCCTAGGAGTAAAATCCAAATGTCATTCCTGCTCTTGGAGTATTCTCATTGTAAAAATGTAAAATTTAATAAACGATAAAAGATATTAAAAGGTTTAGAAATTATGAGCCGGATCCTATTTTAGTCCACCCCTGGTTTTTTGAATTTTTGTCGCCAAGTTTGACAAGCTAGATACACTTCTTAATTAATTTTAAAACAAGAGATTAATATTAGTGATATCAGTGGGGGTGTACGTATACCCCCACATTGCAGGGGTGAGCAGGATTCTAGGGAACCCAAAAGTTATGGGCTTACAATATTTTGTAAGATCTGGCTTGGAGCTCAAAAACTGACTTTGCAGGAAGGGTCCTAATATTCTCCGTTACATCACTGAGAGATCTTTAGTAAATTGACGGTAATTACCAATCTGTAATTGGCTTTGGCGACCCTTCTAACTATATAGCAGCGGTAATTGAGCCATTTGAATCTTTTCTCCACTTGATTGTTAATTACTAACCACATACGAGTGCCGGTCGCTTTTTAGAATAATTCGAGTGCAAAGCTTAGCTGGTTTTTTTTTTTTAATTCTTTGGAAGCAAAAAAGAAAACAATTAAAATGCAAGGTATGGTTGCTCGAAGTATGAATGTATCCGAAATGTGGGGATAGTTTTCGGAAGAATGTTGTTGATAGTTACATATGGAATAGGGATGCCGTTCGAAATTAGAGGAAAATCCGCATGATGTGTGTAAGAGCATAAGGAAAGGTACGTGGCTCAGCAAGTCGTTTGTGTAATTTTGGAATGCTCTTAATATCTTTTGTAAGAAAATTTATTTTACAGGAATTTGTTCTTAAAGTTTCACAATTTAAATTTTTCTCCATTGAGCATCTCTTCCTCTCTCGATTTTTTTCTATTCAGGAAGTTTTTAATTTCCCATTTTTCAAAAGTTAAAAATTTTCATGGAACCTGTTCCGTAAGCTTAAAAGTTCCCTTTTATGACCTTCGAATATGAATTTAATCGTATCAGAATGTCCTTATTTCTTATTTTTAGAAGCTAAATTTTATATTATTTGTTCTTTGAGACATAAAATTTTTCCCTTTTTGGTTCTCCGGACAAAGCAACATTATTACCCCAGTTTCCCTTGTCTCTACTTTGAAAAAACGCTCCTTGGCGCCATTTTTGGACAGCCGGAACAAATCTTTGCAAAGCTATAATTGGATTTTACCGAAATTATCTATTGTTCTAAGTCAATATTTTTTCAATAGCGGTAATTGCACTTTTAAAATCAATGAGCAGCAGTGACAAAAGACCGATTTTTATCGCGCAACTTCAGAAGAGTATCGGCCTTCTGTACAAAATGATTCCAATATGCTAAAAAATTTTCGGTTCGGTCAAAAAAAAACTACAAGGTGCTATGTAATTTTCTGATGATTTTTATTTATTTCTCGAGCAAACACACGAATTTTTTTTCTTTCTAATGAGGCTGCGGATTGGTGTTTTACTATTGCAAACCTGGACCCGGGAGCTGGTATCTCTTTTGGGTGCAGCACCCTATAAGCGGAAACCAATCACCGCAGGTAATTTCTGACGTCCAGTTTCCTCCCCAGGAATTTTGATGAAAAGTTATGAAGGTGGCGCACTTATCCAGAGGACAGAACCCGGGACCTTTAGATCCAAAACCGAGTAACTTAACCATTATACCAAAATGATCACTTAAGTATTGAGGTTGTTACTGGCTTATATAGAAAATACCGCTGCACATTTCCCTGCCAGTGAGTCGGTGGTTAGGCGAACGAACGATATAATCGTTGTTGGTGTTAATTGGAGGAGTTGCATCAAGTGAGTTATAAGACTACTTTGTTAGCTGCGTCAAGTGAATTTTTGATGAGTTTATTGGTTGCCCTTTTTGCGGATAGATAGCGCCACGACAGTTCAGAAGGTTTCGTAGCTCACCAAGGGTCACCAATGAAGTGGCACGCTTATACGGAGGACAGAACCCAGGACCTTTGGATCTGAAACAGAGTTAATTAACCACTATACCAAATTGATCACTTTTGTACGGAGGTTGTTACTGGCTTATCGCTACAGAGTTAGATTTGAAAATAAATTTGCTGTAGATTGTTATTTTATCTTAATCGAAGCTCCTTATGGCTACAATACGAACTACTGCTGAATGATCTAAA
>BMAO01012762.1:0-93184 GCA_019973975.1 Trichonephila clavata
ATTTTACTCCAAGAATTAAAATAGTAGTGAAATTTTGTAATTTTAAAAATTTATACTTTCTGTCTTTTTTTCAGCATACAACTATTTTTAAAAAGACTACATTTTCGTTTCCGGGAAATAAAAAATTGCAACGAAAGAATTGGAAAGTGAGTGGGTGATTTTAAAATTCACCCTGTTTGCCTATTCGAAAAATTTTGGTGATGGACCTCGAAATTTTCAACCATTCTCAAGTGACGAGAACGACACCTGAGCTTTCACCCATCTTTAGTAATTACCACAACACACCAACGCAAGAACAAATTTCGAAAAAGGGAGTTTTTATGACATAGTTAAAGAAATCACTCACATCGCGCGCATACACTCACACACACAAGTGCTATCGGCCTGAAGGAAACACGAAATTTCCATGGGGATGAAATTATTCACTTAAGGAAAGGAAAGAATTGGAAAGTGAGTGGGTGATTTTTAAATTCGAACTGTTTGCCAATTCAAGGGTTTTTGGTGACGGACCTCGAAAGTTTCAACCATGCTCAAGTGACGAGGACGACACCTGAGCATTCACCCATCATTTAGAATTACCACATCACACCAACGCAAGAACAAATTTCGAAAAAGGGAGTTTTTATGACATAGTTAAAGAAATCATTCACATCGCGCGCATACACACACACACACACAAGTGCTATCGGCCTGAGGGAAACACGAAATTTCCATGGGGATGAAGTTGATCACTCGGTAAAACGAAAGAATTGGAAAGTGAGTGGGTGATTTTTAAATTCGCACTGTTTGCCTATTCGAGGGTTTTTGGTGACGGACCTCGAAATTTTCAACCATGCTCAAGTGACGAGGACGACACATGAGCTTTCACCCATCTTTAATAATTACCACACCACACCAACGCAAGAACAAATTTCGAAAAATATCACTGACATCGCGCGCATACACACACATAAGTGCCATCGTCCTGAAAGAAACAGGAAATTCCCATGGGGATAAAGTTATTCCCTTGGTAAAAGTCCGTGCAACGCTGGGCTAAGCGGAGAGGAAAGAATCAAAGTAATTTCGAAAAATAAAATTGGAAGTGCTGATTTTGTGAAGAGAAGGGAAAACGTTATACGAGAAAGCCATGATATGCACTCACGGACAATGCACTCACATCGTACGCCTCCTGCGCACACAAAAGTGCGGGCGTCAGAAAGAAAGGAGGAAATTAACATGTAGATTAAGTTATACCCTCGGTAATAGCCCGTGCAACGCCTGGCCATGAAAGCTAGTCTACATTATTAAAATCCAAAGGTAAACAAAAGTATCTATGTATGTATGTATGTACGTCTATCTTTTAACGAACCGTACTACGCAGAAAGTCGCAGAAGGTACCAAAAGACCGGCAGCGGTACGAGGAAACCGTTTGGCCATTTATATTTCGATATTGTAATTAGTTAAAAAGATATTAATTAAAAACCTTAAAAAGCCTAATTGTTTTAACTCCTACCGGTTGTTTATTTGGCAAAGCTTCCGTTCCGTTTCGGCCGAGCGGTGATCCAACTTTCTCCACAATTTTAAAATTGCCTTCTGATTTATAGTTTTGAAATCAGACAAAAATAATTACAGAATCGAAAAGATAATTTATTTCGGCACGATACGCGGTATAATTTTGATTGTAAAGTAATGATATTTTCTATTTTTTTCGAATTTTTTAAAAAAGTGTTAAAACTGATGCGTTTTTATGAAAATTATTTCTTAATTGTTGCGTATGAATTTATGTTCGAGTTATTAAATCGATATTCTACACTTATTAACTTCAAGCCTTTCTCTTTTAGATCCATTAATTTACAAAATAAAATGACCAAAACCTTTTTTTCTGCGATTTTTTAAATATTAAACCAAATGTTTTTTCGATATTGAATAACTTTGTTATTTATTAAAATTATTGCACGAAATTTTTTTTCCGTGTGTAAAAAAATATTATCCGTAATCTGTACAAAGATTGAAGAAATTGCTTAAAAATTACGGATTTTAAAATTTTTCTGTGATTTTCGTAAAGTACCGTTTTTGCGATCATGAAAAGTTTAAAAAAACTGGCAAGATTTTTTGAGTTTTTTGCGCATGGACGGTAGAATTAGTGAAGGTCAATGTTACGTTTTTGTTTTGAAATAAGGGGAGAGATTGTTCACAGTGACGAGGATGGAGGGAATTTCCCGTTTTATCAGGCAAAAAGGATGCCTTTTGAAGTTTAAATATTTTTACTTTGTTTGATTGTCTTTGTTTCAGTTTTGTTGTGGAATTTCAAAGAAATTATTCAAACCTAACGTATTTAATTGTAGAGTATTAGATTAGTGCAAAACTTTAAATTGTTTTTGTATATGTCTTTTTTAAAAGTGAAAAAAACTTGAAACTTTATTTTTTAGTAATTTAATTTGGGGTGTTTTAATGTTGAAAATTATTGCATTATATTGATTAAAACTTTATATTATTCTGAATTTATGTTTACTATATATAACTTTCACTGAACATAAAGCAAGTCTAGCTTTGTCTCTGTTTTAGTTTTGTTGTGAATTTTCGTTTTCCTCATTCTGAAAGAATGACTTTTTTAAGAAAAGTTGAATAAAATACCTTAAAAAAATATAATTCTGAAATATATTTTAGTTACATAGTATTATTTTCTTTTTGAATGATTTTATATAGTGAATGTAAATAAATATTTCCAGGCTTTTTTATTCTTATATATTTTTAATCTAACTTCAAAAAACAATGCAATGAAGAAATGAATAATCCTGTCAATAATTAACGCTGAGAGTTTTTGTATTAATCATTTTAGAAAAGGGATTTAAAATAATATATATTTTAAGAAACTAAAGCAATGTATTTTTCTATTATTCATTACTAGATTAATTATGTAATGATAACACTGTATAATCTGTGTTTTTCTGGATAAAACAAGAGATTATAGTTTTCTGGACTATACTTAAGCTACCGGTATACAACGATTGATTGGTAAATGAAAATACCACACATACACACAAACCCCTTGTATTATTTTAAGCTATAAAAAAGTAATTATTGTTAAAAATATGAAAATGCTTTGTTTTTTCTAATATATTATATCAGAACGTTTTATTTGTTGCTTTAAATATACCTTTTTTTAAGTAAAAAAAATTGTTTTCTGTAAATCATTATTGATCATTCAGAATCAGTGATTAAAAAAATAAAATGCTAAAAATTATCTTTTTTTAAAGAATTTTAACAAAACTTTTTTTAATATTTTTTTTTTTACAAAACAATGATATTTTGCATATTTTATGATTTTTTCTCAAATGAATCAATACAATACCGTTTCGCTTAAATAAAAGTGATTTTTAAAACTTTTATAATCAGTGATTTAAATAATAAAAAGCCGAAAACTTTTTTGAACGAATAAAACACTCAAATACTTAAATAAATCATTTAATAATTTCTTCATTTCAAAAAGATAATTGCATAAAACTTTTTTCCTGCGTCTCGAACATTTAAAAAAATCCTCTCAATTTTTTTCAAGATTTTAAGTAGTAGTAAAATTTAGTAATTTGAAAAGTTTCAACTTTTCTGTCTTTTTTCAACATACAATTATTTTTAAGAAAGCTACGTTTTCATTTCGGGGGGCTAAAAAATTGCAACGAAAGAATTCAAAAGTAAGTGGGTGATTTTTAAAGTCGCACTGTTCACCTACTCGAGGGTTTTTGGAGACGGACCTTGAAATTTTCATCCATGGTCAAGTGACGAGGACGACACCTGAGCTTTCACCCGGCTCTCCTAATTACCACACCAACGCAAGAACAAATTTCGAAAAAGGGAGTTTTAATGACATAGTTAAAGAAATTACTCACATCGCTCGCATACGCACACATAAGTGCTATCGACCTGAGGGAAAAAGTAAATTCCCCTGGGGATTAAGTTATTCACTCGGTAAAAGCCCTTACAACGCCGGGCCTGGGGAGAGGAAAGAAAATAAGAAGTCAAAGTAATTTCGAAAAATAATATTGGATGTGCTGGTTTTGTGAAGAGAAGGGAAAATGTTAAACGAGAAATTATGATACGCACTCACATCGTAAGCGTCAGACCCACATAAAAGTGCTGGCGTCAGAAAGAAGGAATAAAATTAACATGGGGATAAGTTATGCCCTCGTTAAAGGTTCGTGAAACGCCGGGCTATGAAAGCTATTCTACACTATTAAAATTCGAATTTAAACAAACGTATCTATCTACTAGCTGTTGCCCGCCCGATTCGCTGGGAATTTCATGATGTTTTATAAATTTTTACTGCTTATATATATGTATAAATTATTGATATCTAAGTCCTGCATTAAGAATTCGATTGTATTGAAAAATATACTTATACCTGTAACTGTCGCCTGTTGATAAAAAAAGGGGGCAGAACTCATCTAATTTGTGTTTTCTAAAAATCTCTAAAATTGAAGCATAGAATGATGTTTGCTCTTTCGTAACCCAAAAACCAAGTGGATTCCCGCAAAACCAATTTTCGGTGGATCTCTACTCCGTAAATTGAACATGCAAGCCAAATTTCAAGTCTAAATCTAACAGGGAAAAAAGCAAAAGTTTTACTATCAATATCGCCGTAATCCCGTTGAGAGCCGTTTCCCAAAATAACCGCTCTTAGCGGATTTCAACTCAACAAAAGAAAAATGCAAACCAAATTTCATTATTATAGTCCTTGTAGCTCGAAAAAAGTAATTTTTTTTTGTCAATACGTCCCAGTAATCCCCTGAACCCACCCCCAGAACTTGATTTGCTTAAAATACATTCTTAGTGGATCCCTATTCAACACAAGAAACATGCTTAACATTCAAGTATATGGGTCTAACAATTAAAAACAGGAATTTTTTTCTGTAACTCCTCTTGACCCCTCGCAACCCTCCTTGGGGGTCAATTTTCGTTTTACTCTTTGTTAGAGGAACTCTATTCCATGAAAGGAACATGCCTACCAATTTTCAAGCAGGATGATCAAATAGTTTAAAATGGAAATATTTATCAATTACGCCTCTTAATCTCCCGAAATTAAACTTGGTAGTTCATATTCGCGAAACCCATTTTGTAGCGGTTCTCTACTTTACGAAAGGAATCCGCTTATCAAATTTCAAGACTGTACGTCTAATAGTTTAAAAATGGGGATAATTATCTATAACGCCACTTGAGCCCCCGCAACGCCACATTAAAGAAACTCACAATTAAGAAATTAAGAACAACTTGAATTAAGAAAAACAGAGAGGTAGAAAAATGAAAGATACCTTGAAAATATTATTCTTCGATTACAATATAAATATTAAGCAAATAATAACTATTGTTTAAATGTGACTAAAAATGTAAATAAAAAAAAAAAGAAAGGATTAAAACTAACCGTAAAACTTATCAATTTTTTGTTTCTTGCATTGCTTTTTGCTAATGAAGCCTTGATTTATTATTTTTAAAAGTGCATACGAAACAGCCGATGCTCTACTTAACTAAACAGTGAGATAAAACTATCATAAAAAAAAAATATGGCACGTGTCAGCGTATTATCATGTGCGCGTAACACTATTATGTCTCTTGAAGAGCATCGGTCGCCAGTAACCAAAACAACGACTTCATTAGCTCAGCTTGGCGTTCAATTTGGCGTTCATCTTGGCATTCAGTTTCACGTTCACCCGTATAGTTTCCGTTCCCGTAAGAATACGGGAATAAAATATAGCCTATGTTACTCCCCGTTAATGTAGCTTTCCATTAGAGAAAGAATTTTTAAAATCGCACCAGCCTTTTCCGAGATTAGCCGGAACATACAGACAGACAGACAGACAGATAGACAGACAGACAGACAAAAATTTTAAAAATTGTTTTTTTGTTATGAGTACCGTATATACTTTTAGTGCATTAAGTAAAAAGCTGCTAATTTGAAATTACAAACAGACACTTCAATTTTATTTATTTGTATAGATATATGTGCGTCTGTCTTCTCAGGAACCGTACGACGCAGAAAGTCGCGGAAGGTACCAAAAGATCGGGAACGAGCCAAGAAAGCCGTTTTGCCTATTTATATTCCGATATTGTAATTAGTTAAAAGATATTACTTAAAAACCTTAAAACACCTAATTGTTTTAACTCCTACCGGTTGTTTATTTGGCAAAGCTTCCGTTCCGTTTCGGCCGAGCGGTGATCCAACTTTTTCCACAATTTTAAAATTGCCTTCCGATTTATACTTTTGAAATCAGACAAAAATAATTACAGAATCGAAAAGATAATTTATTTCGGCACGATACGCGGTATAATTTTGATTGTAAAGTAATGATATTTTCTATTTTTTTCGAATTTTTTAAAAAAGTGTTAAAACTGATGCGTTTTTATGAAAATTATTTCCTAATTGTTGCGTATGAATTTATGTTCGTGTTATTAAATCGATATTCTACACTTATTAACTTCAAGCCTTTCTCTTTTAGATCCATTAATTTACAAACAAAAAAAAAAATGACCAAAACTTTTTTTCTGCGATTTTTTAAATATTAGACAAAATGTTTTTTCGACATTGAATAACTTCGTTATTTATTTAAATTATTGCACGAAACTCTTTTTCCGTGTGTAAAAAAATATTATCCGTAATCTGTACAAAGATTGAAGAAATTGCTTAAAATTTACGGATTTTAAAATTTTTTTGTGATTTTCGTAAAGTACCGTTTTTGCGATCATAAAAAGTTTAAAAAAACACTGGCAAGATTTTTTGAGTTTTGTGCGCATGCGCGCTAGAATTAGTGAAGGTCAATGTTACGTTTCTGTTTTGAAATAAGGGGAGAGATTGTTCACAGTGACGTAGGATGGAGGGAATTTCCCGTTTTATCAGGCAAAAAGGATGCCTTTTGAAGTTTAAATATTTTTACTTTGTTTGATTGTCTTTGTTTTAGTTTTGATGTGGAATTTCAAAGGAATTATTCAAACCTAACGTATTTAATTGTAGAGTATTAGATTAGTGCAAAACTTTAAATTGTTTTTGTATATGTCTTTTTTAAAAGTGAAAAAAAACTTGAAACTTTATTTTTTAGTAATTTAATTTGGGGTGTTTTAATGTTGAAAATTATTGCATTATATTGATTAAAACTTTATATTATTCGGAATTTATGTTTACTATGTATAACTTTCACTGAACATAAAGCAAGTCTAGCTTTGTGTCTGTTTTAGTTTTGTTGTGAATTTTCGTTTTCCTCATTCTGAAAGAATGACTTTTTTAAGAAAAGTTGAATAAAATACCTTAAAAAAATATAATTCTGAAATATATTTTAGTTACATAGTATTATTTTCTTTTTGAATGATTTTATATAGTGAATGTAAATAAATATTTCCAGGCTTTTTTATTCTTATATATTTCTAATCTAACATTAAAAAACAACGCAATGAAGAAATGAATAATCCTGTCAATAATTAACGCTGAGAGTTTTTGTATTAATCATTTTAGAAAAGGGATTTAAAATAATATATATTTTAAGAAACTAAAGCAATGTATTTTTCTATTATTCATTACTAGATTAATTATGTAATGATAACACTGTATAATCTGTGTTTTTCTGGATAAAACAAGAGATTATAGTTTTCTGGACTATACTTAAGCTACCGGTATACAACGATTGATTGGTAAATGAAAATACCACACATACACACAAACCCCTTGTATTATTTTAAGCTATAAAAAAGTAATTATTGTTAAAAATATGAAAATGCTTTGTTTTTTCTAATATATTATATCAGAACGTTTTATTTGTTGCTTTAAATATACCTTTTTTTAAGTAAAAAAAATTGTTTTCTGTAAATCATTATTGATCATTCAGAATCAGTGATTAAAAAAATAAAATGCTAAAAATTATCTTTTTTTAAAGAATTTTAACAAAACTTTTTTTTAATATTTTTTTTTTACAAAACAATGATATTTTGCATATTTTATGATTTTTTCTCAAATGAATCAATACAATACCGTTTCGCTTAAATAAAAGTGATTTTTAAAACTTTTATAATCAGTGATTTAAATAATAAAAAGCCGAAAACTTTTTTGAACGAATTATAATAAAACACTCAAAATACTTAAATAAATCATTTAATGATTTCTTCATTGCAAAAAGATAATTGCATGAAACTTTTTTCCTGCGTCTCGAACATTTAAAAAAATCCTCTCAATTTTTCTTCAAGATTTTAAGTAGTAGTAAAATTTAGTAATTTGAAAAGTTTCAACTTTTCTGTCTTTTTTCAACATACAATTATTTTTAAGAAAGCTACGTTTTCATTTCGGGGGGCTAAAAAATTGCAACGAAAGAATTCAAAAGTAAGTGGGTGATTTTTAAAGTCGCACTGTTCACCTACTCGAGGGTTTTTGGAGACGGACCTTGAAATTTTCATCCATGGTCAAGTGACGAGGACGACACCTGAGCTTTCACCCGGCTCTCCTAATTACCACACCAACGCAAGAACAAATTTCGAAAAAGGGAGTTTTAATGACATAGTTAAAGAAATTACTCACATCGCTCGCATACGCACACGTAAGTGCTATCGACCTGAGGGAAAAAGTAAATTCCCCTGGGGATTAAGTTATTCACTCGGTAAAAGCCCTTACAACGCCGGGCCTGGGGAGAGGAAAGAAAATAAGAAGTCAAAGTAATTTCGAAAAATAATATTGGATGTGCTGGTTTTGTGAAGAGAAGGGAAAATGTTAAACGAGAAATTATGATACGCACTCACATCGTAAGCGTCAGACCCACATAAAAGTGCTGGCGTCAGAAAGAAAGAATAAAATTAACATGGGGATAAGTTATATCCTCGTTAAAGGTTCGTGAAACGCCGGGCCATGAAAGCTATTCTACACTATTCAAATTCGAATTTAAACAAACGTATCTATCTATATATGTGCGTTTGTTTTCTCAGGAACCGTACGACGCAGAAAGTCGCGGAAGGTACCAAAAGATCGGGAACGATCCGAGAAAGCCGTTTTGCCCATTTATATTCCGATATTGTAATTAGTTAAAAAGATATTACTTAAAAACCTTAAAACGCCTTATTGTTTTAACTGCTACCGGTTGTTCACTTGGCAGAACTTCCGTTCCGTTTCGGCCAAGCGGTGATCCTACGTTTTCCACCATCTTAAAATTGCCGTCCGATTTATACTTTTGAAATCAGACAAAAATTAATTACAGAATCGGAAAGATAATTTACTTCAGCACGATACGCGGTATAATTTTGATTGTAAAGTAATGATATTTTCTATTTTTTTTTTTGAATTTTTCAAAAAAGTGTTAAAACTGATGCGTTTTTATGAAAATTATTTCTATATCGTTGGGTATGAATTTATTTTCGTGTTATTAAATCGATATTCTACACTAATTAACTTCAAGCCTTTTTCTTTTAGATATATTCATTTAAAAAATAAAATGCCCAAAACTTTTTTTCTATGATTTTTTTAAGGAATACTCCAAATTTTAACTCCACATTGAATAAGTTGGTCAAATATTAAGATTAACATACAAAACTTTTTTTGAATTTGTACAATAATATTATACAACTGTTGTGCAGAGATTGAAAAATCGCTTAAAAATTACGGATTTTAAAATTTTTTTTGTGATTTTCGTAAAATGCCGTTTTGGGGAGAAATAATTCTAGCAGTATTATTGTTACATTTTTTTTTTCAAAAATTATCGCACTTTTCAACCGATGTGTAAAATTATAAAAAATTCTACTTGAAAATTATACCCTTAAAAATAATGAAAACATTAAAAAAAACACTCCTAAGATTTTTTTTTGATTTTTTTGCGCATGTGCGGTAGACGAAGGTCAATCGTTAAGTTTTAGTTTTGAAATGAGATGGGTGAAAGGCAGAGATTGTTCTCAGTGACGTTAGAAAGAGGGATTTCCCCCTTTTCATTCTGGTTCCTTGCCTGAGTTAATTATAGAAGCATTTCATTCATTACGGATAATTATTTCAAAGTGCAGACTTTTATTTTTAATAACAATTGATACTTTCCTTCCTTCTTAAAGAATTATTTGTATTCAAGAACAGTGGATAGAAAAACACTTTAAAAATATTGTGATAATTTTGAAAAGTAGTATTCTGAAAATTTTCAAAATATGTGATATCCTGAATATTTTACTGTAGTTTAATATTTAAAATAACGTGGTTGAGTGAAGTGATTC
The DNA here is from genome assembly GCA_019973975.1 of Trichonephila clavata. Taxonomy (NCBI): domain Eukaryota; kingdom Metazoa; phylum Arthropoda; class Arachnida; order Araneae; family Nephilidae; genus Trichonephila; species Trichonephila clavata. The sequence continues at coordinate 10,189 of BMAO01012762.1, forward strand.
ACAAATAAAAAGAATAAATAAAGATTTTGAGGTAAGCATTCAATTTAATGATGAACATCTATGTTTTTTCCTTGCATTTTATATTTCTGGTGATATTTTGATTTTATGCTGATGTTGTGTAATATAACAATATTTCTTGAATATTTAAAATAATAAACAAGACATAATTAACCAGTTTTTTTATGAAATAGCTGCATGATTATCTTTGAAAAATAAAATAAACCTGTTAATCTTAATTTTTTACAAAAATCAAGTATTATAAAAAGAACTTTTTTAGTCAATTCCTACTTAAAGAAAAACTTTGTTTTAGTTACTTCTTTATCAAATAGTTACAATTGATATAACTATATATATATACATATGACACAGAATTGCTATATTAAGTTACAAAGTACAAAACAATATTTCTTTCTATGTTTGGTGTTGGACTATTTTTTGTTTCTTTGTTTGTTACTTTTTATTCATAAATTAAACTTAATTATTCCAATAAAATATAATTTGTAAGATTTTTTCTACAATAAGTCAAAATCGATGCGTTTTTATGAAAATGATTTCTGAACTTTTTTTCTTCACATACGTGCTAAAATAATTTAATTAACACAGTGTCGAATGAAAAACTAAAATTAAAATTAAAAAATTAAATATTTTTATCAGATAGTATTATTTTTTTTAATGTTTTTTTCAGTGAATGTCTACTTATAACAAGGTTTTCCCACATAGTGTATTTTTTAGCACTTACATATGTTTAATCAAACATCCAAACGTTTCAAGAGCTATGTGTAGAATTTTTTTTTATTATTTATAGATAATGGATTTAAATTAATATATTTTTTAAAATAAAAGAAAAATTTCTATTATTTCATTATTAAATTAATTATTTGTTAATAAAAAGCATATTGCCTACTATTTTGGATAAAAAGTAAGATCTAGAAGATAATTTGAAAAAGGGAATTGTAATGACGTTAATATAAAGGAATCACACACATACCAATAACTTTGATAAAGGAAGGTGAATTTCCATGGCAATATGTTATGCATTCGAAACAAATTTTAATAAAACACTCAAAATACTTAAAACTATCATTTAATAATTTCTTCATTTATAAAGATAATTGCATGAAACTTTTTCCCGTGTGTCCAATATTTCAAAAAATCCTCACAATTTTACTTCAAGATTTAAAATAGTAGTGAAATTTTGTAATTTGAAAAATTTCTTCACCCCGCCCGCCCACCCACTGATCTGAATTTGAGTTCATTTTCAGTGCTGTCATTATTTAAGTAAACGGTATGTCACAATTAATTTGCTAAATGAACATTTTTAATCAATTTTATTATAAAATAAATAATAAGTTAGTTTTGTATAATATACTTTTTTTTCGTCAAAAATGTGTTAAAATAAATTAATTAACACAGAGGGGAGTAAAAAACTATAAAATTAAAAAAAAATTAAATGTTTTTAACAGATAATATTATTTTCTTTTTGAATGTTTTTTTTCAGTGAATGTAAACATATAACTAGGTCCCCTAGGTAAACATATAACCCTTAGTGTTTTTTTAACACTTACATATGTTTAATCAAACATCCAAGCGTTACAAGAGCTATCTGTAGAATTTTTTTATGAGTATTTAAAGATAAGGATTTAAATTCATATATTTTTTAAAATCAAAGGAATATTTCTATTATTTATTTATTAAATTAATTATTTGTTAATAAAAAGTATATCGCCTATTATTTTGGATAAAAATACGATCTAGACCCATTTTTAAGCTAACTGTAAGTAACGATTGATTGATTAATGAAAACCTGAAAATTATTTTAGTATTTTAGATTCCTAAAAACTATCTATTATAAAAAAATGATGACTTTTTTTTAATTAAGCATCAAAATAATTTTATTTTTATTGTTTAAATTTATTATTTTTTTACTAAAGCAATATTGTTTTTCAAAAGTCAGTAATAGAAATTTGAAGATAAATCTTATACCTGAGGGGAGAGTAAGGAGGAAAATAGTTCTACACTCAAAAAAGTCACTGTAACACTGTGACCTGAAAAGAAACCTGTTTGACATCAGTAAGATCTGGAAGATATTTGTTTTTGGAAAAAGGGTATTGTAATGATGTTAATATATATGAATTACACCTATACCAGGAACTTCGGTAAAGGAAGGGGAATTTCCATGGAAATATGTCATGCATTCGAATATGTCCGTACAACTCCGGGTTAAATGGAAAGGAATGAAACCCGTCTCACAACGAAAAGAAGTTAACAAATTTCGAGAATGGGAAATTTAATGACATTGTTTTGGAAATCACTCACATTGCACGCGTACACACACACAGAAGTTTTGTCGTCCTGAGGGAAACAGGATATTCCCGTGGTGATTAAGTAATTCACTCGGTAAAAACCCGTACAACGCCGGGCTAAGTGAGGCAGGGGGAGGAGAAATAAGGAAGTCAAACTAATTTTGAAAAAGAATATTGGAAGTGCTGATTTATTGAAGGGAAGGGAAAATAATAAACGAGAAAGCCCGAGCGATGCCGGGCCATGCACTCGCATCATATGTGTACACACCCACACAAAAGTTCTGGCATCATGAGGGAAAGAGGAAGTTCTCATGGGAATGAAGTTATACACTCGGTAAAAGCCCGTGCAACACCGGGCTTAGTGGAGGGGGGGGGACATTGAAACCAAAGTAATTTCGAAAAAGAATATTGATCATGCTGCTTTTGCGAAGGGAACGGAAATTTATAAAAGTAGAGAAAGCCCTAGAACGCCGAGCCATGAAAGCTAGTCGTGAAATTATAAATACTGCATAATAGGTTGTATATGTCATCCACTAAAGTTTGCGACATAATCTGCAAGATGTATAGTAGTTTCTCTTACCATAAAACGGCATAAAAAAACTTCCATACACTTTTTTAATTTATATCTCATTTAGGAACAGTTATTCAAGCGAAAATGCAGAAACTCAGAAATAATCGTATGTCTTTAATTTAGCGATACATTATCTTAACCCCAACTGATGGCTGTTGTAACTTCACATGACATCCATGTAATGAAATCGACATTCAAAATTTTTGACAATTGCAAATTTCGAATAATTTTTAAAGCTAAGAATATTTTTATGCACGTTTTGTTGTTCTCTAAAGACATTTTTCCTAAAACAATGAAAAATTCAGTTCATTATATAAAAAAAGGGTAAAAAACAGAATTTTTGTAATTACCATAAAATCTAGCGTACAACGTGCATTTTTAATACAAAAATAAGATCAAAATGTACTGCTGCGCATTATACACCGGAGCTTTAAAAATAATAAAAAATAGGTAATCTCAGAAAAATTAGACTTCTATATGTATCAAAATATTGTTTATTTAAAAGAAATGAATTTCCTTTTGAGCTTAAAGGGTTGTTGTTTTTGGAGTATACAACTTTTTTATAAAGCTTGGAATAATGCCTCGAATAAATGACTTCAAACGTAAGAGTATGGAATACTTCAGATTTCTTCCTAAAAAGAGGGGTAAATGTCAAATATACCTAAAAATTAACGTAAACATAACGTTATATGCTCGATTTTACGGTAAACTAAAGTAAAAAATATTACATATATTCCTGGTACTAAATTCTTTTTTGACTAAACGAAAACCTTCGAATAAAATACTTGGCTTTTTTTTTCCTGTCTGCATTATTTGTAGTCTTTAGTAGCCTACAGTCTTCCATAATTTATTCATTCTGTTTGAAGTGCCAAGTAGTTCATTAAATTTGATTGTATTTCTCGGTTTTGAGAATCAACATCATACACGAAAGCAACACGAGGTCTGAAGGCGGTGGATATCAAAACAGTATGCAGCTGTCAAATGACGATGACGAGATTTATTTCAACTCCATATTTATTAAATTTCCACATTATGCCATAGAAATATTTTGGCGTCCAATTCCATTTAACATGCAACAGCCCCCCAATAATTCTCACAAAATTCTTCAACGGAATCTGAATTTGACTTCATTGGGACGTCGTTGGCTAAGGGATGAGAACCGTCCAATGTCTTATTAATGTGATGGATAGGAATAGAAATTTCTCTGTTAATCGATTTGGGTGACAAATTATTGCACCAAAATTTTTATTTCTGTTTCTCCTTTAAAAATAGACTTTTTTTTATCTTACTGATAAATATTTTTACGATGCATTTAAAAACCATGCTATTTTTCATTTTCGTTAACAATATTTAGATGACAGAAGGATTTTGAAAAAAGAAAACATTTTCTTTGCTCCTTTCTCTTTTTTCATTTATTCCATTGCGATAGGGAAAAAAAGTCGTGTTTTATTCATTTTCTTTCTGTTTTTGTCTCGTATGGGAATAATCGTAATAAAAAAAGGCATTTGAAAAATGGACAGAGCAGAAGCCTAGAATGGGGAGAAAACAGTGATTGAAAGTATGAATGGGGAAATTCTTTTAAGCTACGAAGGTGAAGGTATTATCAGTTTGAATCCAGGCTACCCGGCAAAAGAGAAAAAAAAGAGGACTGAACGCCCCAGAAACATATACAAAATGGATCATACATTTTCGATTGTCGAAACATGCCACAGAGAGTCTCTTAAAATTAATAGATTCTACTGAATCTATATGACAACGCACAATATTTCGACTATCACGCGGTTGCAGGTAGCCTTCAGAGTTCCTTTCAAACAAGATAAAGCTATAGTTGTATAAACAGTAGCTTCAATCAAATACATTCATCCTTTAATTTGCTAATCTCAAAATATTGTATTGATTATTTCTTGTCTTATAGGCTTTGTCAACCGGAAGCTTTCAGACTTGTATGATTTCCAGTAAAGACGTTTGTGATTATTCAGAATATATGGATGATGTAATATTGCATCAACTTCTTTTAAAAATGCTAATGTGTCAGTTTTTTAGGAGAAAAGGTTGCGGTTATTTCCCATTAGGCGAGTAAACTAAAAGTTAATTTTCGCACAAAATTTTGGAGGGCTCAACACCATTATGAAATAAAATCTCTTAAGTAAAAATTTGTTTTATATATAAAAAGGAAACTCAACGATTGTAAATGGAATGCAGTTTTATGTGTAAAAATTTTCATAAATTTCTTCACCTTTAATTGCTTATTTTTTTTAAAAATAATTTTAAAATATTAAGTTAAAATTTAACATTGAGGTCCTTGGAATCGATTGTATTTTTATTTGATTATAAATAATAGATATTTTCAGAGTTATTTAATTTTGTACTTAATCTTGAAGATTTTTATTGAAATGTATGTAAAATTATATAAATAATGTAATGAATATTAACAAATTAGGTGTATTTTTATAATAGATTTAATTTGTTAATGTGATCGACAGTAATTTGTGACTTTCCTTCCCATGATCTTTAGTGGAATATAGCACAGAATCTGCTGCTCAGTTTTAACTGTAAAGCCTAAGACCATGATCTCTCGGCTCAAAACCCTAACAGCATCTAAGCATTTAGAGATGACAATGGTTAACTTATACCCTTTGTTGGCTGTTGATTAGAGTTGCAAATGGAAGAAAACTATTTTGTCTCCAAATCACACTTCCTCAGTTACAACGATTTAATCTCTGTTCCAGTTTCATGCTTAGCCATTTCAAATGTAGTTAATATGAAATATATACCTTGATGAGAGGTACTGTACATCGAAGTTGAGCATTTGGTTATCTACATTCCTGAATGCAGTCTCTTAATATTTAAAGGATGTATTTGGATTGGTGCGGCTTTCAAAAGCTACTTTATTTGCCATTTTTACAAAAGTAATTTAATTAGTGGAAATTTTAATATTTTTGAAACCTAACGAAAAGCTTAATTTTCCGAATAATTTTACATTAAATAAAATATTTCTTTGTCTCTTTATTCTTTCAGTTACGTGGAGGATACAATGAATCTTTGAACATTTGGCCTTTCCATATTTAATCTCTGTTTATGCACCGAGTTTGCCCGTCAAAGCACTGGAATTACAGGAGGAAAGGACACTCAAAAGTCCGTCTTAGATTTGCATCACAAATGTCTACTTCTTTAAATAAGTAGTGCCCAGTGGCGTAACGTACACCCCCGCTATCTCCGCATCGCGGGGGCCCAGGAGTCTAGGGGGCCAAAAGTCAGCGCTATGTTATGACTTTGCAATCCTTTGTAAGATCCAGCTTGGGGACCAAAACCTGACTTCGCAGAAGGGCCTAATATTCTCTGTTACGCCACTGGAAAAAAAACCTTTAATTCCTTTTCAACTCTTTGTGAGTGAAATAAGTAAAAGATTATATATCGTTTTTTTCTTTTCTTTAAAGAAGAATTTTATCACGAAATCCACAATTATTACCATGTGTAACAAACTGGCTTGTATATTTCATTCTAACCAAGACAGATAAAAAAAAAATTAGTGAAGATTCTCATAAACCAAAGAAATAAAGTTTGATCCCAAGTATATATGCTTTAACTTCAAGCATTGCATCTAGCTTTTATAGCCGATCGTAAACTTTTAAAATAAAATCCCTTTTTCTCTTCGATCGAGTTTTTTCCAAGGCATTTATTTTATTCACTTTTCCTTTTTCTATTGTCACTCGAGTGCTTGCGGAAAGATCTGTGTTCGAAGCTGATGACGTGCCATAATACGTGGATTACGACGTTACCTTAGCGGTTTTCATACTCTCTCCTGTTTCGTTGACGCTTCATGCTTTTCGTTTACATCAAATACTTCTTCTGCAAAGTACTCCAAGAGACATAAAAAACGTTTTATCTTTTCTCACTGGATACTTGAAATCAATGATTAATGGTGTCGGACTGAATTTTGTGGGTGTACCACGTTTAATTCTTGATACAGGATTGCAGCCAGTGACAAAATTAAACGATTCTGCTTCCGAACAACAAATAAACCTCAGAAAGATGTTTGTGTATGGAGCTCTCTCTCATTCAACGATAATTTGCAGTTATATGCCTTTTTCTTTAAGTGAGCAATGTGATGAAACAAAATTACTTCAATTCTTTCACGTTAAATTTTAAAAGTTCAATTCTCATTACATTTCTCAAAAATAATAGGCAAAATAAGTACACTGCTAGGGCGCCCTGAAATACAACACCCATTGAAGAATTATTCACACAAAGCGTAATAACCAAATAAGAGCTTAAAGTACAATTAAGTTAATTAAGTTAAATTTCAACTTTTGATTTATTTTCTCTTTCAAAATTGTCACAAAAAAGGACGGGTTGGTTATATCTTAACTTATAAAGACCAATGTACACTGATTAAAAATGAAAGAATCTTAAACTTACATTATTTTTACATACGTACTACTTTTAAATATTTTATATGTAGCCATTTTACATTTATATTGTAATGTTTCCCCGCCTCGCAGCTTATAAATTGGCTTTTCTATGCAGATAAAATTATGCCATCCATATCCACACGCACACTCTAAAAAATTGCAGAATCCTTTCATCTGACATCACGTCGACAGCACTTAGCCATGAAACAAAAATTATCAACATTCCACCCGGAAGCCGAGCCACGAGTGGAATATGAAAAGTAAGACCACTCCACCCTTGGAGAGTGAGAATAGAATCCGGTTGCAAAGTTCCCTAGTTTAAATATATTACTTTCATCTAACCGTAAATATTGTAATTAATAGCTGATGATAAGCTGTAATAAATCAATAACTCAATTCCTTAAGTCTCACGCTACTTGTCAATTTCCCGAATACGTCACAATATGCAAGTAAGTTTTATTAAACCACTAGTGGCCATTCAAGCTGCAATGCCATGAAACAAGCATCCAAATCTTGTGCAATTTTTACCGTCTGTAAACCGTAATTAAACTGCAAATGACTAGCATTTCGGATCAGATGCATTCTACGGATTCTTGTAATGCCACCATCAAATGCAATATGCGGGAAACAATAGAATGCCTTTTTTGTCCGAATGTTTTGAGAAAACAGCTTCAGTATGCCTCTCAAAAGAATAGGAGCGCTTCCGAACAATTTATAACTTCGATAGAGGGAGAACTGTAGGGAATGATCCCCCCGAGAAATTGATGATCTTGCTACCCGGCAAGATTGATTCTGATATGTAATGAATGAACTCGGAAAAAACAATGATCGACAGAAACCTCGTCCCGCGACTACACGCGAGGTCATGCATATTGAGCCTTTGGTAGTCGCTGTGCCACATCCGGAAACATATCACAACGATCTATTGCAAAACAATCGGTGTCCGCAAGTACTATTCAACGTTATTTTCAGCATAATGAAATATACGTAAGAATTCCATTCCTGTAATTACTTTTTTATTAAGACCCCCACTACTTGGGTCTGCAATTGTGCATTGAACAGTGGACATGAACATCCGAAATATTCATGGAGGAATCACTCTTCTGCCTACAACACCACAATGCTCCAAACACCATGGACAGATACTGTCTTATGCATCCCCATACTGCTCCTACATTCAGTATTCTGTTTTAGGATAATATTAGTTTTCATCCAGCCCCTTCAGTACATATTGCCGGTACAGTGACCCCAGTCAGTTTTATATCTCAGAAACTTTATAAAGCACCTTCCTTTACCTTCAGAGTTTATTTACAGTTGCATTCCTGCAAGGCAATGCGCGATCCCATGTGAAACGCTGCGTTCTTGCATGGCTCCCTGTTCATTTGGTCGAATACATCTGATTGGCAAACACACCTGCAACTAAAATATATAAACTTTCCATAAATGGCTAGTAGGGATTGCCATAGCCTGATAAGAAATCGAATAATTTTATACTCGAAACTGAAACGTGTAGAAACAGTTATTGCTAACTGTAAGGAAAAAGTCTAAATCAATTTTATCGTCTTCGTTTCTTCGCAGAATGCTATATTATGAATTATTTTACTCTATTTCGTGCTATCTTTTAAATAGTTTGTTTTGGATACATCTTGTGTTTCTTAGTGTTGCCTTTTCGATGGCCAGAAATGCACACATGGAAAACAAAACGTGAAAATATTGTCACGTATAAAGAAACGTAGATACGTATTGATTTTATCCCAAGTATTTATTGATGAAGCATTCTACGTTACAAGACCACACAAGAACTGACCATCTTGTCGAGCTCTTGGCTCTTTTATAGCATAATGGAATATTCTGGAACGCCGTTCCAGTAAATTAAAGAAACATCTAGAAGGTATTAGGAATTAAAGTAATTAAGTAATAATTCATTGTCCTGCAACGCTTGTGCTGGGATTCGAACCGGGAGCCTTTCAGATATCTGTAGAACGCTCTAGCCGATTGCGCCCCCGAGTCGCTCACTTAGATAGGTTTTAAGCGTCAATATACACAATGAAATATTAATCAAATTCAATACATTCAGTTGCAAACTTTCTAATTAATCCAAGTTTTTTCAAAAAAATTATTGAGACTAATAGGTAACATTAAACTAGAGAAAAATATAAGAATAAATTTAACATACATAAATGTGGCATTTGTCCATTTAAACATTTGTGTTCTGATCTTGCTAAAGCATGTTTAGGAATTTTTTGAACTTTGAATAATTGTGACAAATGTGGAATGTTTGTTTACCTTAAAAAATAACATACGCATTTCTTTTTCAGATCAAAACCATTTCATTTCTTTCAGATCCCTTAATAAAATTGACAAACAATTTATTAGATATTAACTATTACGCATTCAGGATTATGAGGGTTTCACAATGTATGAGATATGAGGGTGAGATACTGAAGACACAATTACATCAAAAACTTCTCTAAGCCCTTTTCTGGCATCAATATAAACGAGACATTTATCTTTACGTATTAAAACCTCAAGAATGCGATTTTTTTAAACCTTATTTACTCGGCGTACAGTGTAGATGTCTGAAGTTGTGCGGAAATGTTCTTTAAATATACAAATCGTTCCGTAATTTAAATTTAAATTCTTGAAGAGAGGTTTTGGAAAACGATTAGGCATAAGATTTTTTTTACCAAATTTCTACCTATTATTCAATATAAAAAATTAATACAGAACTTCAACAATGCATTACAAAATAAAAGGAGGAACTTTTTCTTGATCACAACATTGACAATTAACTGGTAATCTAACAATTTTTTTTATTCTGGATGTCTTTAATTAAAATATAAGTAATTATATATAACATTAAACATATTATAGATTAAGTTAAAAATATTTTCCACACACACACTAACGACATATTATTTAAATAATACATTGCGTAAGATCAAATTTAAATAACAAATTAAAAATAATTGGTGATTGCGTGTCATTGTGGAATTGACAAATTTTTTTACACTATTGAAATAGTGAATAGACATTCTTTACAAATTACTCACATATTTAAATATTGCTGATAATTGCAATAAATATACAGATTCATTTCTAAATAAATTGCTCTTATAAAAAGATTCGGAAATCACTATCGTATAACATTTCTGGAGGTATTTCTAACGTACGACGCATTTTTATGACTTATTTTAGCGAGATGTAAGGATTTTTATGAATAAAAAAAACACCATCACCTAAAAATATTTAACTATGAAATAAGTAAATAACTTTTTTGAAACATGATATGCGAGTATTAATCATTTTCATCTTTTATTTCATTGTTTTTAAATTTACCAATATGTACATCATGGGCAGCACACAACGACATTTAACAATGTGCATCCAATCAAACAAGAGAGAGTACTCAGTCATATGATTTATAATATCTCCTCAAAAGGAGTCTTCTAGAATTGGCGTTAGTACACCCCTAGAACCCCCACACCGGGCGGATTCTAGAGGACCCAAAGCCTAACTAATGCCAAGTTCGTACCCTTTGTAAGATCCGGGTTGGAGTGCAAAACCTGATTTTGCAGGGAGCCTTAACATTCTCTACATTTTGCCACTGTCTTCTACCTCTATTTTTCAGTAAATTGATGTGGCCGCGGTAGCCCAGTGGTCTAGGCATCGGATCCTGGCCAGCGTGTCATGAGTTTGATCCCAGTACCACTAAAGACCCGCCGTGTAGGGGAGCGATGCACGTTAAATGTGTCGAGAGCTCAAACGTCCTCCCGTTGGTGTGGTAGTTAGGAGAGGGGGTTGGCAGGTCGTCCGCGTCACTTGACCATGGTTCAAAATTAGGTGGACCGTCGCCAAAAGCCCTCGTGTAGCTGAACAGTGGGACGTTAATATTCACTCACTCCTTCAGTCAATTGATAAATTATGATTGTTGATTCCTAAACAGCACCAAGAGTCTTAACGCACTATAGTTAGGGACTCAGAATATTAAAAGCATTTAGCTTGAAATACTTGTTATTATTTAGAAACGATGCTTTTCAACAGTCTGCTATTGCACAAATAAATTTTACAAGAAGTAATAAAAAATACATTTTAAAAATTTTAAAATATTCTTCCAAAAATATTTAAACAAATTTTCAGCTTCTTAATGTTTCATAAGAACGCAAAAGGAAAAAAAACTATTATTTCCCTTCGAGGTGTAAAAATTTTTTTTAACGCGCTTAAAACCACCGAGAACGAAACACGAAAAAAGAAACTTTTTGAGTATGCAAATCAATACTTATTCAAATGCTGTCGAGAAAAGTGTTAAGTTCATTGTTAAAGTTCATTGTATTGTTTGTTTATATTGAATATTTTGAAAATTGTATATAATTGTGTATATACAAACATGTTGAAGTGTATATTATTATATATCTGGTTTTTGGGACTCGCGGCGTAGAGAAATGAATTTAACCATAACACCAACAGCGCTACGCGATTGGAATGGGAGTTTTATTTTTAGAAACCAGGTAAAATTTGTAAAGTATTTGACAATTTAAGTATGTGTGGATTCAATATTGTGTGTATAAAGTGTTCAAAAATTTTTTTGTACGTCCACTGATCCAGTCCTCATTTCAGGGTGGCTGACCCTGATGTTTTGAAATTTTGATGTTGAAGATAAAAATTATGCAACCCAGGAGGTGTCTTTACAATATCTAAGATTACGGGTTGTGTACGGCCGGGTTTTTCCCTCCAGTAGGAGGTTTTTCCTTGCTCCTCGGCCAAATGGGGTACACCTTATATAATGAAAGTAAAAGCTGAAATTTTGGAGTGATAAAATTTTGAGCTAGTAGTTTTTGAGTGTTTCTTTAGCGTATTGTTCTATAAAAGTTATTGCTAAACTAAAATGTAAGATGTCTAGATAAGTAAAGACTTAAAATTTTCAACGTAATTTATATCGGGCCATTGAGACCCTTTTATAAATCCCGTTTTTTTCTTGAGGGGGGCTGTGACGGGTCTATCTGCGTCAATCTTCCATTAATCATCTTGTGTATTTTTGGGGCCAGCAATTATTCTATTTCGCACTCTCCTCGGGAAAAACACGAGATAGTGATATGCTAATGAGTTCGACTATATAAAGTCTAGATTTAGTAAGAAAGAGTAGGAGAAGGAATTGCCAAATTAAATGTAAGTATCGACTACGGATCTGTTCAGCGAGCTTAGCACGTATTGGATAGTATTTGATATTATTAATCATTAAAGAGATTAGATTTAATACCGACCTGACGTTAGTAAGGGTTCGTCTTCTTTGTCAATTCTGATAGATGAGATTACTTAGCAGGGAATATTAGATTTAAAGGTTAGAATTGAATGTTAGATTTAAGTATCAGGATTAATATAGGGTTTAGATAATCACTCCAGGGTTTCTACTTGTAATTTGAACTTGTAGTTGTTATCTGTGTGTTGTTAATAAATATTTGTAATTATGGCTTTCGTTGGTGATGATATATTTCCTTCCACACCTAGAGACGCGCCTGGCAATGTGAACATAGTCCAAGATAGGACTGGGGCACGACAGTATTATAATACATTTTGTAATATCATAGATAAATTCAGTTATATTTGCCTATAAACAAAAAAAAACCCAAAAATAACCGAAACCTAAACCTTTGCCTAAATAACATGCATCCTTCACGCTTAAATATGTTTTCCGTATTCAGAGATGTCCAGCCATAGGCTTATCATGAAATTCGTGCATTATCGCACCTCGCATCAGTTTTGGAATACATACTCTCATTTCTCCGAGAGAGGATGCGTACTTCGCATAAAATAACAATCATTCTAATAGTTTAAAATCCTGGGACCAGTTCCAACAGAGAGACCCCGCATTTACTGAACTGTCATCGGGGTTTTGTAAGTAGCTATATATATGACCGAGCTCGGTGTCCTGCTTTTGTTCAACTATCAATTGTTCCCTTGACTAAAGTACCAAATCTCTAATTACTGCACAAGTTTTATTGCTATTCTCAAAATTTTCCACAAGGTTTCGCGACAACAAATCTGCCACAACATTTTGAATCCCTTGTCTATGCTCCTATTCAACATTAAATTCGGCTAGCTTCAGTGATCATTGTATCATACGACATGATAAATTTTTACCATGAGTGAGTTTCGTTAATGCTGCATGGTCTGTAATTACTTTTACATTTAACGATCCAAAGTAGGTGCGAAACTTGTTTAAGTTATCCAAATAGGTTGAAAAAGTGTTTTTTAACAAAAAGGTTGAATGAAAACGTTTATGATTGTAAAACAAAGCCCCAATTTTTAAGATTCCAAAACAGTCTTTATTTTAATTTTCCCTAAATTAGAACTCTAGATATAGCAATTGTAATAAGTGATAGTAGTTGAAAACGAAATCGGAATTAATGGGATCTGGACCGGAAGTGAGCGACATATGAAGTGTTTAATTATTATTTCACTAAAATGGAATTTCAAAAACCAAAATTTTAATTATCTGTTTACTAAGCCACAGTTTGCTAATAATTATTTCAAACAATTTTGTTGCTAACGATTGGCAACGCTATTTTAAGACTATCACTATTCCGTGTTTGTTTACATTCGACGTTAGATTTACCACGCCGAACTTAATTCTGTTATTTCTATATTTTGCTTTATTTTTAGAACTTAAATTATCTTAATTTAATCTTAAATTTATTTTACCTGAAATCATGGGTAAATGTCGTTCACATCATCCCCGTAAAAGAAAGTTTAATAGAAACCAAAATACATACATTGAAATTGCTTCATGCAAGGAAGAAGAAATTATGACCGCCAGTTCACTGAAGCTGCAGCATTGTTATCAGGTAAATGATGATGAAAGTAATACAGAACATTTAACTGGAAACAGGTTGAATTCAGGCTCGAAATTCATAGTAATCTTTGCGTTTCTTATAAAATCGACGCCTAAAATGCATGGATGTTCGAGATCTGCCAGTATTTGAAAATCCCATTATTTTGTGAATTCTCTGATACGAATTTCTAATTCTATTGTTCCTACATTGTTGCAACAGGAATAAGAAAGATAAGAAAAGTATTCCCTATATACGTTTCTTCAGAGATAAACGACTTCTCGGCACCAGTATCGCATAATGCCTTAGTGAAGATATCGTTCGCTAAAATTGGCACATACGGAGTTCTACAGGGGACATCCTTAAAGCAGAAACCCTTATAGGAGGTTTCTCATCAACATGCGATCGATCTTGATTTCGAACGCTTAAAAAGTTTAAATTTTTATGACTACCCCTATTCCATCGATTATTCGACCCCCGTTCAAAATTATCACTCGGACCCCTATTTCTATATTGATCTCTTCCACCACGACTTTCGAATCCGCGATCATTCCTATCAATACGGTTCCTGTTCTCGAACCCTTGATTACCATAGTTTCCTGGGGTCTCGTCCCATAGGAAGTTCTATATCCCTGTCTCCTATCATTTTGACGTTCAACTACCCCAGTATCTCTCCAATTTCTATTAGTACGACCCTTGTTAGACCTCCTACTCACATCACAAGCTCGTCTTTCACTATTACTATTGCTCGAACCCGGATATTCTCTCCTCAAATAGCTGCCCTCGTACTTAGATATCATCTGAAGCAACTGCAATTGAGTAGTTGGATTTCGAATTTCCATATCTTCCATCAATTGTGGTTCCAAACGGGCAACAATATGTTCGATCAAACTATCTTCCGAAATATTTAATCCCAATTTTTTATGTATTTTAAGAATCTCCTAAATGAAGTCTGTCGGAGCCTGACCGTGACCCTGATACGACGATTAGAACTTGACTTGCAATTCAGTCTTATGGCTAACCGCTGGGAAATATGCCGTCAAAGCCTCTTTCAACTGCGCGAAATCCGTAGCATTCCCTTTCACTATAGAAGATCCAAAAATTTCATACCAGTCTAAGGCCCTTCCTCGGAGACGCCCTTTAAGATAATAACATGCCAAATTATTAGGTATCTCGTAAAACTTAACATTTCTGTCAATATATTCCAAAAATTCCTCTATATTTTCAACTCCAGAAAAGAAATATCAGGCAAGAGCCTAAAATTGGATCTGACTCCCATCTCGAGGTTAAGGGAGAAATGTCCGGAGGACAAACTCGTTGGGTGCCATTGTCGTGCCCCAGTCCTATCTTGGACTGAGTTCACATTACCCGCGCCTCTAAGTGTGGAAGGAAACATATCATCACCAACGAAAGCCATAATAACAAATATTTATTGATAACACACAAATAACAAATACAAGTTCAAACTATAAGTGGAAACCTCGGAGTGATTATCCAATATCTAGATTAATCCTAACACTCAAATCTTATACTCAAATCTAATATTCCCTACTAAGTAATTTCAGCTATCAGAATTGACAAAGGAGACGAACTCTTGCTACCTCAGGTCCGTACTAAATCTAATCCCTTTGATTCCTTCAATGATTAACAAAATCAAATACTATCTAATACGCGCTAAGCTCGCTGAAGAGATCCGTAGACTATACTTACATTTGGTTTATCAATTCCTTCTCTCTTTTTTTCTTACTAAATCTAGACTTTATATAGTCGAACTCATTAGCATATCACTATCTCGTGTTTTTCCCGAGGAGGCTGTGAAATAGAATAATTGCTGGCCCCAAAGTTACCCAAGAGGATTAATAGAAGATTGACGCGGATAGACCCGTCACAACTTTTGAGGCGAAAGAGCCAATTTGTATTCCTTTCAATTTCCGCATGCAGCTTTTTTAAGAGGTAACGAGTAACGGTCTTAAAAATATTATTCTCTTTAATCCTTTCTTTTAAAGAAATTCATCCCATCTCTCAACATTCCGTTGAGATGCGGCAACCGGTCGAAAGATGGGTTTGGTTGTCATGGAGATGTGATGTAATTTTCGTTTCTCTCTTAGAAGGCCAAACTCAACCCATAGCAACTGGAAGAGTGGTTTCCCACTCCCCCTTCACCAGCGTTGCTGGGCTGCACTCAACGTGGACTGCTATCTCTTCTTATGTAACTTAAACAAATTCTTTTCTCAACTTATTCTGATGAGTGGATAATAGAGCTTTCTCCAAAGTTCCATGTAAATGTATAACCGTTACCGAGCCAATTTGTAAGTGAAACAAGACAAACTATCAAAGAGCCTAAATTACTTATATACATACGCTTGCACTGGAGAGAGAGGGCTTTGGTATCGATCGCGATTATGAATGTCGAGCTCCAATTAATGTCTCTAATTATATTTGAAACAATTTAATCCAAAGTAATATTCATCATCTGTTGAAAAACTAAGAGAAATATGAAAGAAATTTTTATTTCTGCGGCACAATGCAAAAACAATCATTGTGATTTAAATTTCAAGATTCGTTAAAGAAATTAAGTACTAGTAATACCGAAAGTGTTTTAATCTAGAAGTTTATGTTTAAATTAAAAATTTAATTGATTTTTGTTGTTCTTGCAGGCAAAAGTTATTTAAAGTCTTTTTATTAACCTTAAAGTTATGTTTTTGTCTCTTCTGTTGATGAGTCTCTTGTCCAAAATTATGAGTGCTCTCGAACTCATAAGTAAACGTTGCTGAAAATCACTTTTAGGTTTAATCTTCCGGCAATTTTACCAAATAAATGGAATTTTATTGCTCTAGAAATATTTTTAATATTTTCACTGATTCCCAGTAAAGTTTGTTTAATGGGAAATAACTTAATAAAAAATTAACAATCAGAAATATCTATCTTACGCCTCTCAAATATTTAAAAAAAGTTTTTATTTTTAAACTGACTCTATTCAGAGCCACCTGTAGCTCGATCTAACAAGCGCAATGCCTCCAAATTTGGTACAGAGACTAATAATGGCGTGGGAAGTAAGAATCGATAAAAAATAAATAATACAGATCAACTAAACCAAAAACTTACATAAACGGTCGTGAAAGTGAAAGCTTTCATATGCGACAACCTAACCATTCATTTGGGATATAAAATATAAAGATAATTGTAAAAAATACAGAGTGTTTTTCTTTAAATGACACTATTTAGAGACACCTATAACTCAATCTACCAAATTAAATGGTAGTAAATTTGGTTTAGATGTCATGTCATCATTAAAAGGAAAATTCCCCAGTTCTAAAAATTACCGACAGGGGACATTGCGCTGTTGAAGCTTACCAAGCCAAGGATTTACAAAAAACACGGGTATCAAAGCAAAATGCAACTTTTTACTTTCATGTGCGACAACAGCGTCAGTCATTTTAATTATAAAATATGTAGACAGCTCAGAAAAATAGTACTCTCGGCTGAAGTGAGCCAGCTTCAGTGACTAAACAACGCGTGGTAAAATTGTATTATTTGAATCAGTGCAATGAATACACAGCGTGAATTTAAAACCTGACAGGTGCTATGTAAAGGGCAATGATTAAAAATTTCGCGACGGGAGTGTCCTATAGGCACCAGCCTCAAGTACTCTTATCGGGGGCCGTTCAATGCCCTTTTCCGTTGGGACGACCCATCCTGTAGAACAAGTAGAAAACGTGATTCACCAGTGCACCATCCGGCTGCTGGTGTCATTTGAGGCGGATGCATGTAACACACCCATCTCTAAAAAGTTTTCCGTTCATCAGTACGTCGTCGCGAAAAGATTAAAAGTTGGACGAAACATAATCTCTGAAAACTTGAAAGAGCTGAGGACGCCACCCTCTGTCGGAAGAGGTGTTAAAAGATGTGGCAAATGCAATCATCGACGCAACACAAGAAAACATTGCTGGCAACAGCAGCCCCCGGGGTTTAGCGTGACTATTGGATATGATTTTCTCCAACTTATGAAAAGGTTTGCCTCAATTTCCCCTCTACTCTCGATACAAAACCAAGCCCCTAGATCAAGGGTGTCAAAATTAAAGGCTAACTTAGGCTAAATGAACAAGGTGTAACTTTAGGCGGGCCGCAAAAAAATTGATATTTATAGAAAGGTAGGCTTATTTCGAATAACACATTATAATAAACTCACATGTAAAGTAACAAGAAAAATTTCATGTTTTCGGCCTGACACTTGACATCTCTTCTCTGCTACTCTCTTTTCTATTTCGGGTGAAATTTTGTTTGCAATGATTACTTTCAAAATTGACCCAAGGTGAGCATCATTAATACTATTTCTAACTGGAGACTTATTTCTTTTCATAAAGGAAAATAACTGTTCGCACCAATAAGTACTTCCAAAAATGGAAATAATTACATAGGTGAATTTACGAGTATTTTCAAGCCTGGCTGGTAAATTTTCTAAAATATTAACACATTCACTTCATTGAGTTTGGCCTTTAAATTTGAGTCTCACTGAATCTCGATCGATCACTCCCCTTTGCATATGGCTGGATATCGAGTCTATATTTATTGTGAAAATCAAATAAAATTTTGCTTCCAAAGAATTATATATATAAAATCTTTAAATCTTACTTGAAATTTAGTTCTAAGATTTGAATTTTTTCTGCTTATTTCTGACATGATGCAATATCATCTAAACTTGATTTGTTCATATTGCACGTCAGGAATGGTATTAAATCTTCATTTTACAATAGCTCTTTCCAAAGCACTAGGTTACATTTGGATGCTTTAATTATGTCAAACATGTTCGTAATGATATGCTATTTTCCTTGTGACGATAAATTTAAATCGGTTAAGTGTTTGGTTGTATCAAACGTGAAAGATAAATCTTGCAACCCAATTGGATCGGGAAAAAAGAGATGTGTCTTGATTTTTAGTTTTTAAAAACTGGACTTACTTCTCCTTTCAAATCCCAGAATTTCTGGAGAATTTTGCAGCAAGATATGCAGCGTACATTGATATATAAGGACAAATCTCAATTTGAACTAACTAACTTAAGAAGGCAATAAATTGGCACTGATTTAAGTCTCGAAATCTTATAAATTATATAACTTTTTTTATATATGACAAAACATTTTTTTGCTTATTACCTTCGTGCATTGCTTCTTGATGTATAATACACAACGTGCGATGTATTTTTAAACCGTGAATTGAGCGCTACGAACCCATTGTTTTTTCCGGTCCTTGAAGGGGCGTCCCATCTGTAGCTACAGAACTTAATTTTGACAGAGGAAAATTGTGTGTTTCTACAGGAAGTTCAAAAACGCAAATATATCTCACCCTGTAGTAGTACCACGCATAGGAGTTCTAATAACTCCTCAAAAACGTTAAAATCTGTGTCATCAGAACAAAGAGAAACACGGGTAATGAAGATGTGCAACAATGTCCGCACTCTCGTCATAGGCAATGGAACTTTCGGAACTAGATGATTTTGCTTTGGTAGCCAAATTTGCATCGCTAAAATTGGTAGCCAAATCAGAGTAACTCTGTCCGCAATAGTATTTCGAGACAATTGTTTGGAAAGCCTTCAAATTTCCCAGCAAAATATTTTCTGATACGTGCACCCATCCTTGCAAGAGTATAGTTATATAGCAAGAGAGCCATATTATAGCACTTTGACTAAAATTCATGCAAATTAGATGTTTTTACTGCTAAATAATGTTAATTACTTAACAGGACACCTTATCAATAGTCTATATTTTTAGATTTTCATTCAACAAAAAATTATTGTTAATCATTTAACAGTTGTAACATTTAATCAACCTTTCTTTAAGTATTTTTTGTCCTCATTTTTTTAAATGGTTTCAACATTTTTCATCTGTGAAAAAGTCAGTAACCTTACTTTTAACATACTTTAGATATTATTTATGCTTAAATACCGAATTTTCCTAATTGTGATACAGTCAAAATAAAGGTAGACATTTGTTTAATAATCGCAAAAAAATGCTTAGCGAATTCTACCTTATTTGTATATTCTGTGTGTGTGTCGGGCTGTTATTTTATTATATATTATTGTGTGCGGAAATATAGTCTGGGTCGCAAAAATGTTCGTTGTGAGCCACTAGTTTGACACCCCTGACCTAGATGAATTCAAACATAGTGATTGTAGTAGCCAGAAGCAAAAGAGCAAATATCAGTCTTTTATCAAAAAGACTGATATTTGCTCTTTCGCTTCTGGCTTAGATAGAAATTGTTGATGGTTTTTCTGTGGCAAATTTTATAGGGAGATAACGCCCATTTTCCTCTAAATGCATCGGCCGAATTTGGGCCTCTGAACAACTTCACGCAGTTCAAGAAACTCCTATGCGTTCACATGAACTGTAAATGCGCAAACATAACACAGCATGCTGACTAATTTTGACATTCCTCAACTTCAGCAAATAAAATGTCTCAATCATATAATTAACCCGAATAATAATCATTAACCCGAATAATACATCACCACATATTGGTCTTGAGGTACAGCAACTGTTGCGTCATCACTTCACTGGTGAAACAGTCATCAGTCGTGGTCTTACAATTGCATGGCTGTCTCGTTCTCCTGACCTCACTCCACATGTCTTTTGGCATTTGGGTTACTTGAAATCAACTTTTATGTTATTGGAGTTGCAAACTTAAGTGTCTCAAAGGACACTATATCACAAATTGCATTGCTTGGGAGATGTTACGTGCGTCCGTAGAGAATGTTGGTTGCACAGAGAATACACAGTGCAGTCTCCGAGAATGGTGGTCACATACACGGTGGTTATGTTATAAATAAAGCTTAATATTACATTATAATGTTTTACGTGCTTTTTCTTCTTTTTATCATACAACTCCATAAATACTCCTATCGAAAATTTCTGGAACAAATTTTTTCCCATGAAATCCTGCTTTCAATGTCACATTTAGTCTTAGTACCAAGTTTGGTGCCATTTCAATCGTTAGATTTAGATACAGTTGGCTCTGAATAGCATCAATCTATAACAAACACCGCGTATTTTTCGGTACATATTTTACAGTCAAAATTACTGGCGTAATTGTCGCATACAAAAGCACTTGCTTTCAAACGCGTTTTTTATATAAATTTTTGGTTTTGTATGAAGCAGTGCCATAAATACCCTTATAGACAATCTTTGGAGGTAATTTTCCCCTCGGAATCTTGCTTATCATGTCATCATTAGTTTCCATACCAAATTTGCTGACATTGCGCTCGTTATATCGAGCAAACAGGTGGCTCTGAATAGAGTCAGTTTTAAGAAAATCACTAAAGATACATATATGCAGGTATTTTTTCACTAAATAATTATAAAGGTAAAAGAGAAAGGTAAGCAATTTTTAGTATGTATAATTATTGTTTTTAATAATTCATAGAGACTGAAGAGCCGCACCCATCTGTGCAAACAGCCGCTTGTGGTTCGTGAACTGCGGTCACCTGATCTCGTGTACACATGTAAGGATATAAATTGTGCATTATAACTCAACTCAAATTCTTCTTCCTGTTTAATGCTTTCATCTTAGATATTCACCCAAATACTTGATTTTCTGACCAAAAACCGCCCACCCTTAATTGTATGTATTTCATTTCCTTTAATATCTCACACATTACCCTCTAACTGAAACCTAACCTAAAAGAGGCTGAATTAGTACTAATTGAAATAATTGTGCAACTCAACCCCACATCAATTCGGCGTTGACTAGCACTGCGAGGACTCGGGCATTAAAAGCGCGCTTCTGGACGGATAAAAAAAATGAAAAATTCGGAAAGTGTCCATGCACCTTTCGAGATGTCACAGGCTCACAAACATATACAGGGTGTTCCAAAACCTTACGAAGAGCGGGCATCAGATATAAGTTAGAGTCATATCTGTCCTGGGGGGATTCCCTTTCACTTAATTGAATGAGAAGTCGAGCACACTTTTGATAATGCTCCTTGACATCAACTACTGTGAAAACACATTTCACAATTTTATGATGATTTTTTCACTAACGTCATCTTACATAGTCGAACAAAAACAATTTGCTGGTTTAAATAAGATTAGCGTAATTTGTGTGATGGGGGGGGGGGTTGAGAAAAAAATGTCATCTAACTTTGACTCTCCATAAAAAGAAAACTATTAAGTAGAATCCCACACAGGAAAGTTTCTCAAAAGTTGACCAATTTAGTTAAGATTCCAAACGGTAAAACTTTTATTCTTTTCTATGCATAACAATCGCAGAGAACTGATATATTTGTGTGTGTGTAGAACTTCTTCCTTTTAAAAACACCTTTGTTGATACCTTCCATCTTATCATTATCTACTGTGACCATAAATTCCAGTGATTGTTTTTTTACTAACGTTCTTTTCAAAGCCTGATCACAGTCTCAAATGGCACTGGTTTAGTTAAAAATAACGCAGTTTAAGCCGATTTGAAAAAATAACATCACCTACCTGTGACGCATCATAAGAAGAAAAATATTACATGCTACTCTAAGAAAGTTATTTCAAAAGATTTCTCATTTAGTGGCAATTCCAAAAGGGTACAACACTTACTACATTTCTAACCCTAACAATATCTACCATTTTGTTTTCTGTTCTAGATGATTTTTTTTTAACAACTGAATCTTAGGAACAGATATTTAAACTTGCATAACTTACATGGATGGCATATGGAAAACTCGCATTTAATGAATGGATCTAATTTCAATTTCGATTTAAAATCGAAATGTAGACAAAAACATCAAACGGAAAAATAATTGGACCATTTGAGTTATCCAAAATTTTAAATGGAGCCAAATACTTAAATTGTCTTCAAAACAATATCTCAGACCTGATGGAAGATTTGACATTCCTCTACATCTACAAGGACACGGGGTTCAAACAAGATGGAGGCTCAGTGCATTATGAACGTCCTGTACTGGAGTATTTAGGAATGGAATATCCCGGAAGGGTGGGTTGTACATCATGGTTCAATTTCACGGCCAGCTCGTTCACCGTATTTAAACCCTGTCAATTTCATCATGGTATCCAAGGGCAACATTTCTTGAGCCTTTAAGTGCGGAACACACTATTTTTTCTGAACCCTTTAGTAATATCCCAAAATAAGTGTCAAGGAAAAAAATGTTTTCTCCAACTTGTTGTCTTTATGTATAAACCTTTCCACATATTTTACTTTGTATATAAGACAAAACTGTTTTCTGTTACAAGTACACTCGTCTAAAGTAGCTATATTTGTTATAAAGTTGACCTTTTTAACAAGTTAATTTTAAAATTTTCAAAAAAATTTAAAACAATAAAATAATAAGATTGCAATTAGAAATGTAGGAAGTAAAACAAAAGCTGCAAATATCAAGACTTAATTTTACAAAGTTCGGTATTCTATTAATATTCAAAACAAAACTTTTTTCTTAAATTAAGAACAAAAACAAGTAATACTAGATTGTTGCATTTAGTAAAAGAAAAAATTTGTTGCAGAACATGCTTTAAATCTGGATCGAGTTACTAAAAATAGTCCGAATATCAAACATGTTGCTTAAAGCACTAAAAATGTGCGTACTTCTGAATTTCTTAAGCAACCGTCTCTGCAGAGATAAATCGTCAAGGGAGAAAATAGATTGAAAATGGTACAATAAGCGAAAGTAAGTTTTAAAATGTAACTTTTATATATATATATATATATAATCAAAATTTCTCTACAAGAGAGAGATGAATCAACATGAATAATACTTAAAAGAATATCAATTGCTATATAACAAGACAACAGAATTTAGAAGGAGATATGTAAAATTGAAATAACAGAGTAAAATATAAAAGAATGGATGCTACAGTATTATCAACATTGCTGACTTAAAAATCTTTCTGTATATATATATATATATATATATATATATATATATATATATATATATCTGTGAGAGTTCATGAGAAATAACTTCTCAAAAATGTTTAACAAAAACATTTTATTTGGTTTTAACATCTAGGGGACAATTTACATTCATTTAAAGAGCTAAACAACACAGCCGTCGGCTACATGCCGTGAGCCAGAACACAGACTGACTAAACTATTTCATTTCGAAATCATGCAATTGCATAAAAAAAAAAGACAGCCAGTCAGCGGCTCGCACTACAGGCGCTTCGAACGGATATGAAAAAATAAATAATCCTTGAATAAAAAGAAAAGTTTGAGTGTCAATCATTTCGGCCGGCGGGAAAGAAGAAAAAGAGTGATACTTCCTTTCCCTCTTCAAATCCCACAACTCGGCCGTCCTGACATGTCGCTGTCCTCAGCGAACGCGAGTATAAAAACAATTTAGAACGGAAGCATCCTGTAATGCTTACAATCAAATTACATTCAAAAATAACACTGACATAAAAATACACTATGAAGCAATTTGAAAAGAAATACAATAAATCACAAATGATAAACACTTCAAATTATAAAAAAAAAAGTTCACAAATTAAACACTTAAAAATAAATGCACAGTAGAAGTATGTGGAAGTATGAGCCATAAAAATAACACACGTAGAAAAATGCCAAAGGAAAATTACTAAGGGAACAAAAAAAAAATGCCTATCCAAAAGGTTTCATTAGGTCGACAGCTGTTGTCGTTTGGTTTGGGCCTGCATGATTCCCTATCTTGGATACCTCGTATCTTCCTTTGCCGTTGACCTGAGTCACTTCATATGGTCCGAAAAATTTGGGTCTAAGCTTTAGACCAGTTCCAAACTGAGTTCGTTGGATGGCCACGATGTCACCGATCTTGTATTCGGTAGCTTCCTTACACTTCTTGTTGTGCTGCTTCCTATTTTCGTCTTGGATTTTGAGAATGTTTTTAACAGCTTCTGATCTAAGCTTGTTTCTTTGATCGTTGAATTCTTTGAACATCTCTTCGATAAGGATTTCTTATGGCGATGTCTTCGCTGCTTCTCATCTTTACACCTGTCAGAAGTTCGAATGGTGTAAACTTAGTGCTACGACAGATGGTGTCATTCAAAATTCTTTGTGCTTCTGGCACGTGCTTGAACCACTTCGTGGGGTCTTCAAGGGTAAGCTTGGTCAGTGCTGGAATTAGGGTTCTATGAACTCGTTCGACTTGACCATTCCCACGTGGTACTCCTGTTGCAATTTGCAGATGCAGGATATTTTCTTTTTCACAGTACTCTTTGAAGCTGTTCGATGTGAACGCTGCTCCTCTGTCGGTGATTATCCGGACTGGGTTTCCAAATGTTTTCTGTTGGAGTCTAAGTTTCTCCAACGCGTCTTCAGCGGATACGGACTTCGTAGGATAGAGCCACACGAATTTCGAAAACGCATCTACGACAGTCAGAATATGCTGATAATTCTTGTTTGTCGAGGGCATTGGTCCTATGAAGTCTACATGGTAGGTGTGGAGAGGGGTATCTTCTTTGGGAATTGGATGCAACATCCCCTCTTTCTTGCCGGTTTCCTTGTTTGCAAGGATGCATGGTATACAATGCGCTATTGTGTTTTCCACTTTAGACTGCAATTTCGGAATGTAAAACTCTTGCTTCACAATATCTGTTGTTTTGGCGACTGCAAAATGTCCTTTCTCGTGAGCCATCTTGATCAGCTCTGTCTGCATTCCTTCTGGTACTACGACTAATTCTCGGCCATTTTCGTACTTATACAGGATCTTATTCTTCATGAAGTACTCTTGATCTTGGCCCTCGTTCAATAAGGACTTAAGAGCGGTGATGTAGTCGTCCTTTTCTTGGGATATCCTTAATTTTGCTGTGATAGTATCGGTAATTATCATTATAGGATACCTGCTCAATGCATCAACATGTCGCATCTTTTGTCCTGCTCTATGTTCTATTTCGTATTCGAATTCCTCTAAGAGGAAGGCCCATCTTGCGATACGTGTAACCAGGTCTTTTTTGCTCATCGTCATCTGAAAAGTGGAGCAGTCTGTCACAATCTTGAACTTATTGCCGAATAGGTAGACCCTAAACTTCTTGAGGGCTTGCACAATGGCTAAGACCTCCAGCTCATAACTACTGTATTTTTCTTCGGCTGGGCTAGTCTTTCGGGACATATAATAGACAGGATGCAACATTCCGTCATCAGCTTCTTGAAGTAGTACGGCACCGTAGCCGTATTTACTCGCATCAGTGTGCAACTCAGTTCTTGTACCTTGCCTGAATATCCTTAGGACAGGGCTTTCAGACAGCGTCTCCTTAAGTCTCTCAAAAGCTTCTTTCTGTACGGCTTCAAACGTAAACGGATGATATTTTCTAAGTAGATCACTCAATGGTTTGGCGATACCGGCATATCCTGGGATGAATTTCCGGAAGTAACTAGTTAAACCCAAAAAACTTTGTACTTGTTTAACTGTCTTAGGAGTAGGGTAATTCTTAACTGCTTGAGTCTTCGAATCTGAAGGTCGTATGGTTCCTTCCTTCACAACGTACCCAAGAAACTCAACTTCTTTTTTCAGGAACTGACACTTTTTAAACTTGAATTCAAGTCCATATTTCACTGCCAAATCAAATACTTTCTTTAGCTTTCTAAGACCATCTGCTTCATCCAAAGAAGGTATTATTAGGTCATCCATATAAGTTATTACTGTACCTTCACTTATTAGTTGTCTATAAATGCTATTTACATATCTCTGGAAAACTCCTGGGCTTGTACTTAGGCCAAACGGGACTTTATTAAATTCGTACTGCCCATCAGGTACAATGAAAGATGTATATTTTTTGCTGTCTTCGTCAACATTTACGTGGAAAAAGCCATTCTTCAGATCAAGGGTTGTGAATACTCGAGCCTCTTGAAGTCTATCTAGTACATCCTCGATTAAAGGAAGTGGAAATCTGTCCTTTACCAGCTTCCGGTTCAACTGTCGATAGTCCACACAGAGTCTTGTTGAGTGGTCTTTCTTCTTTACTAAAACTATCGGACTAGCATAATCCGACGAACTAGGGCGAATGATTCCATCTCTGATCCATTCGTCGATTTGTTTATTGACCTCTTGTCGTTCTGGAAACGAGAGTCTTCTAGCTCTTTGATAAACTGGTATTTCGTCTTCAAGGATGATCTTCATTGATACATCCGTAGATTCCGTCTTCTTTGGTTGATACGAAGACACCATGTCTTCAACGCGACAGGCAATTTCAGCATTCTGAATGTGTCGCAGGTCTAACTCGTCTTGCTCTTCTTTCTTCGAAATGTTGAAAATCCAATCTGGAGATTCTGGTTTCACCTTTTCTTCATGAAAAGGACAGGGAGCATGGGCGAGGAATGCTGACCCAATGATTGCCTCAAACTTAAGAGCTGCGCTGGGGACAACTTGAAAGTCTAGACGGCAAACGTGTCCGTCTATCTCCGCAACATGTCTGAAGGATCCAAGTGTTTTAACTTGTCCCTGACCAAGTCCGGTCAGGACCGTTGATTCTCTCCAAAGTTTAGTTTTTGGATTCATCCTCTTGTAGACGTCAAAACGTATGAGGTTGCGTACACTGCCTGTATCCAATAAGGCTGTGACGACAAAGTCTCCTATCTTGACCTGTCTTGTAAACTTCTGCAAATCTACATCTGGATATTCTATTGCTTCTTCTGGTACTTCATTGACGATGTGAACAGGATGCGTGTCAGAGTGCGTGTTGATCTCATTCCCTTGACTTCTTCTTAATTCGGGACATGCATTTCTTAGGTGGTCAGGAGAATCGCACTCATAGCAACGAAAATTCTTCTGTCCAGAAGTCTTGCTTTGGGCTGGCATGGAACCTCTGCCTCCCGGTTCAGTCTTTGTTTGACGTTTATCGTAGAATCTCGTGTGATTCTCTGTAGATCTACCATGGTTGTCATTATATTTTCCATGGTTGTCTCTAAACCTTGCATGGTTGTCGCTAAGTTTTCTGCGATTATCTTGGAACCTTGATTTGTCGTTATGACTGGGACGACTCTCATTCTGTTTCCTACCGTGGTGGTTATTTCTTAAGCTATCTTTTAAGCTTTCAAATTCGTCGAATTTATTGGCGAGTACTTCAGGCTGTTTCAATTCGAGCCACTCTCCAAAAAAATGATCTTTAATATACTCAGGAGCTTTTGCCTTTATTCGCTCAGCAATAAGTAGGTTTACTAAGCCTTCAAAAGTGGTTATCTCTAGAGTAGAAATCCATTCCCTAAAGTAGCAACTTAATTCGTGGGCGAAACTACGCCAAGTCTTTTCAGGGTCCTTTTGATGTCTGTAAAATAGAGTTTTAAGTTTTTCTGCAGACAACTTGTACTTTTTCAAAACCAGCTCCTTAACATAGTCGTAGTTATTCGCGTTTTCAGCTGTCTCCCTCGCCAACATGTTGGAGATCTCCGGAGGCATCACATGGAGTAGGTAAACTACCCATTCTTCTCTTGGTACTCTGGCCATCTCAGCTCGCCTCTCAAAGTTGACGAGAAAAAGACTCATCTCATCTTTCTTCTCATCAAACTTAGGCGTGATTTGTGCCAAAGGGATCTTATGATGAACCTCCTCAGTTCTTCCAGGGGGCGTCGTGGCTGCTGGGGCTGCCTGCAATTCTAAACGTCGGATCTCTAAACGTTGTAATTCAATTTGCCGCTGTTCAGCCTCAGCTTCACGTTCAAGTCGTCGCTGCTCAGCTTCACGTTCAAGTCGTTGCTGCTCAGCTTTACGTCGTTGCTGTTCAGCTTCACGTTCAAGTCGTTGCTGCTCAGCTTCACGTTCAAGTCGTTGCCGCTCAGCTTCATGTTCAAGTTGCTGACGCTCAGCTTCTGCTTCTTCAAGTCTTTCTCCGATTATTCTATCCAACATAATTCGGACTGCCTCTTCGTTAAAATTCTTACTTTCAAGAATTATGTGCTTAATGTCGGGAACTCTGCTGTTCGGTGGAACATTTTCACCGAGTTCTTCACAGACGTTCACCAGATCCGCCTTTTTACCTTTCGCTAAAAATGCCATTACGAAAGAGTTCGGTACTTAATGAGGCACTAGTAATAATTAGCTTCTAAAAAATTATCAATACTGACTTTTATAATTGGAAAAAAAACAAAAAGAGATCCAATACTAACATTCAAAGACACTACCTTTATATTGAAAAATAATATCTACCATAACAAACAAGAACTATGCACTGTTATGCACACCACTGGTGTTTATAATCTTTTTAATTACACCCTAACAACTTTTAAGATTTAAAAAAAACAAGGTTAAATTTAGACTGCGTGTTAGGCAATGACTTCATGCACAAGTCAGTGAATTTTATCCTTTCAAACACAATTAGAATTTAATTGGCTCATACCTCGTTAAAGAGATATTAATCACAAATATGTTATACGTAATATGATTATGTTCACTTTTCAACAATATGCACGTGCAATGTAGTACCAACACAATAGTCACAATGCTTACCTAGTACTGCACTATCAAACAGTGTGGATCACAAGATTTACTCAACTCTGGTACTATACCAACAGCTAACACTTACTATAAAGATTTTTCATTCTTATTTGACAAGATAAATCATAAATTATTCATAAACACTGGTTTTAAATCACAACTGTGGACCTAGTTTCGGTTTTAAAAAAAAGAAAATCTACTTTCGTTTTCAAAAGAAATAAAATCTACTTTCGTTTTCAAAAGAAATAAAATCTACTTTCGTTTTTTAAAAGAAAGAAAATGTACTTTTTTCTGTTATCAAATAACCTGAAATTAGCATTCTAAGCATTTCTTAACACACACAATGATTAAGAATAACTGAACTCACTTGAAAAGGAATTAAATCCTATTAGCACAAAACATTACACAGTACTGTAATACTTTAAAAAAAACCAAAAATATCAATAAAATTACTAAATCTATACTAAAATTGATCAAATTCAACCGAAACTTGCATGAAAAGAATTATATCATATTATCACAAAATATATAACACTGTAATGTAATACTTTCAAAAACATCAATACTATTACCAAATCTATTCTAAAATTGATCAAATAAAAATATCAATAATCGAACAACAATACTGATCAAGTTAACGATTTGAAATTATTCACTTTTCACAACTAAAAAAGCATAGCACCATAAATCAAAATTTGGTGAAAATCAAAACAGTACTTATCTTGACTCTTCAGGTAGTCCACTCTTGAAATATACACCGGACACTGGTGAAAACGAAACACGAGATTGTCACTGACGAAACACGAGACTGTCACTGACGCAATACAGCAAGATCACTGAACTTTTTGAGTCCACTAGGCAGGACTATAGATGAACACACCCAAAAGCGAAACGGTGCCGGACAAAAAACCAGACGAGGAAACTGCAGGGCCGGAGCGAGAATGAAGCCCGAAACGAAACTGGAATCCGGAACACTGGAACCCGAACGAAACTGGAATCCGCAACACTGGAGCCCGGAACACAACTGGAATCCGCAAAACTGGAGCCCGGAACAATACTGGAATCCGTAAAACTGGAGCCCGGAACAATACTGGAATCCGCAAAACTGGAGCCTGGAACAATACTGGAATCCGCAAAACTGGAGCCCGGAACAATACTGGAATCCGCAAAACTGGAGCCCGGAACAAAATCGTAACGGCTTCCTAAAAGCCGAGAGACAGTTGGCTGTTTTTTTCTCACACAAGCATGTCAGAGCCGACAAACTAATCTGCGGGGATTTCCCTAAAATTCAATCCCGGCTACGAACCCCCAATCTGTGAGAGTTCATGAGAAATAACTTCTCAAAAATGTTTAACAAAAACATTTTATTTGGTTTTAACATCTAGGGGACAATTTACATTCATTTAAAGAGCTAAACAACACAGCCGTCGGCTACATGCCGTGAGCCAGAACACAGACTGACTAAACTATTTCATTTCGAAATCATGCAATTGCATAAAAAAAAAGACAGCCAATCAGCGGCTCGCACTACAGGCGCTTCGAACGGATATGAAAAAATAAATAATCCTTGAATAAAAAGAAAAGTTTGAGTGTCAATCATTTCGGCCGGCGGGAAAGAAGAAAAAGAGTGATACTTCCTTTCCCTCTTCAAATCCCACATATATATATATCTCTTCTGTATATATATATATATATATATATATATATATATATATATAGCAGTAAATAATTATATATATATATATATAGCAGTAAATAATTATATATATCTATATATATATATATAGCAGTAAATAATTATATATATATATATATATATATATAAGAGCTTGGAAAATTTAAAAAAAAAACACAATTAGTGATAAGAAAAACTTTTTCTCGTTAATATGGGGTTCCAGATTTAAGAAAATCACAACAATTCACCTCCAAATAATAATATTTAGCAAATAAAACATCATTCACGCCCTCTTAAGAACATAACACTTTGCAAAGAGAAATAACTTAGACCTGTGTATAAGAAGTCTTTTTCTTACTCTATCAGATATCATGGATTGCATTTTACTTTAAAACCACTGGAATTTAAAAAATACATTCTTTGTACCAAAGAAGTAATAAAAAGTTGAACGCAGGTATACTTTTAGCCTCGAATGATGCTTTTGGCTTTTACAGTTATCATAACTTTTATGATGATACTCTTTTTTCACTCGCTTACATTATTTATTTACTTTTTGTTCTTCTAATTGTAAAGATCACACTTGAATGCTTGGATAGAGAGAGAGACGTGTCCTCTGTTGATCCATTGGTGACATATTGTAAGGGACGGTTTACAATGCTATTAGAGGCTATTTTATTTCCACTGTGACATTTAGTATTGGGAGTTCTGTGTATGTGCGGTACACCGAATCTTCTCCCATTGGATAGTTTAAATTACAGGTTTGGGCATGAGACAGCCCATTACAGTCACGCATAATTTTTAAAAGTCTTACAAATGTGTCTGTGTGTGTGGTTAGTTTTAATAAAGCTCTCAATTTTTTTAAAGTGTCAACCGACTCCTCATTCTTGTTTCGGGTTTTATTCGAATTTTATGGCGGAAATACAACACAATAACTTGGCCCCTCCATGTCGCCTTGTGTCTGCATAAAATTCTAACTACATTAAACCTAGAGACATAAAAAAGCTCATATTACCAAGGAATGTGTGCTTTGGCTTGATGCTTAATCCAATAAAATCGGAATTTGAGGCATCAGAGGAATCGCATTATTGTGGTCACATTATAGCAAGCAATCTTGTGCGCAATATTCTTTGTACAAACTGACAAACAGATCAGGAAAGGCAAGTGGGTAACACTGAGATTTTTCGGACAACTTTGTCAACACCTCAAGAATCAAACCTTAGAGAGCTCCCAACATCTTCAAAAAATCTGTGTGACCTGGCATCAACACAAATGCTACCTTCTGCAAAGTTAAAGTTGCCTAGAAATCAATTTCAAGGGTAAAGTATCAGATGCTTATATTATGTTTAATTGTTGGAAATGAGTGTGTGAGAGTTATGTTAATATCACACTATAAAGTAATACGAGGGCTATTTGTGACGGACTTCTTCGTTTTGAGCCACGGTCAAGTGATGCAAAAGAAATCTGAGATGCGCCCTCCCCCCCTTCTCCAAACAACTATAGTAGTGGAGGACTATAGTTAGACAACTATAGTGGTGGAGGACAACAACAGAGGTGGGGAACCTGCGGCCTCCGCGAGGCTCTTGTGCGGCCCTTTGCCACCTAGTACAAAATGGTAGAGTTCGTTTCAAAAAACAACTATTGTACATCAACGCCATGACAGTTGCGCGAAAAATCCCGCCAAAGACTGAAAATTCCACAAATTTCTTTACTGAAAATTCCACAATGTTTATGTAATTTACATATCTAAAAGAAACGAATAATGTTCTATTTCATATTTATTTGAAAATAAATTAAAATTACAAAATACTATTTACAAAGTTTGTTGGTTTCAGATCTCCCATTTGAGTGTCACACCTTGCTTTGGCTTCTCTGACTCGCATCTCTCAACGCTTCCCTGTTGCGATATTCAGCAAACTGTAGTTAACAGTGCGTGCTTATAACAGTTACACGGCTTATAACAGTTGTTGAAGATATTATTTGATATTCTTTTTTTTTATCCATCATGTCAAATAGTAAGAGAAGAAAATTAGGTGATGAAAACAGAACATGTAATGTAGAATGAGAGTTAGATTTTTTCTTTACTGCTGAGAAAGATAAAATGATGTGTTTGTTGTGCAATACAGTTTTAAATACTTTAAAAAAAGCGAATGCAAATAAACACTATTTGACTCATAAAGAACATAAATATTTCGCTTTAGAAGGTGAATCACGAAAAGCTGCACTTCAAAAGTTGAAAAATAAGAAGCATCTTTTAGTGCCTTTTTAAATCAAAATTCCGCTGCAGTTGCTGTTACGTATAAAATAGCACATATACTTGGAAAAAGGGGCAAACCATTTAGCGACATTGAAATAATTAAAGAATGTATTGTTGAAGCAGTGAGTATGTTAGATCCAAGAAATGTCGACAAATACAAACAATTACCTCTTTCAAGAAGAACTGTAACAGATCGACAGCACGAATTAGCGCAAAATGTAACAGAGCAACTTCATAGAATTATACAAAATGAAGATGTTTATTTTTCAATTGCTTTAGATGAAAGCACTGATAAAACAGATTCGGCACAAGTTTTATATTTTATTCGTGCTATAACTAAAGATTTTCAATGTTACGAAGAACTACTTGCGTTGGGTACACTAACTGGAAGAACTCGCGGAGCCGATATTTTCGAAAACTTCAAAGAAGTATGTAATAAATTACAATTGAATGTCAGTAATTTAGTCAGTGTCTGCACCGATGGCGCACCTTCCATGAGAGGTAAAAAAGAAGGATTCGTTGCTTTGTTAAAAAAGGAAAACTTAAACTTGAAAAAATTGATATCATTTCACTGCATTTTGCATCAGCAAAATCTTTGCGCAAAATCTACCATTTTGCAAGACACTCTGGATAGAACCATTGCCATTGTCAACTATATTCGCGTAAATGCAATGCGTCATCGTGAATTTCGGCAGATGCTCTCTTTAGATGAGGAAACGTATAGTGTTGACCTACCATACTACTGCAAGGTTCGCTGGGGCTATCAACAGGTCAGGTTTTAACAAAAGTTTTGTCTTTACGACGACAAATTTTAAACTTTTATCAAGAATAAGGAAAAGAATGTGATCTATCAGATGAAGTATTTCTCAGAAACCTTGCATTTTTGTCTGATATGATGACAAAACAAAACAATTTAAATATTTGCCTGCAAGGTGAAACGAGGTATATTTATGAAATGTGGCAAAAGATCCAAGCGTTTAGAAAACAATTATCATTTTTCAAAACATTGCTTTGTCGATCGGAAATATCTGCACAACACTTCCCGGAGCTAGCTAAAATGTTAAATGAGCAGAACTGTGAAAATAAAATATTCGATGAATATGTAGGTGTCTTGGATTGTTTAATAGAAGAGTATACTAAAAGATTTTCTGATTTTGATGAGCACACTCCTGCTATGAAACTGGTATTTGAACCACATTTAATAGATATATCCGAGGCTCCTGCAGAACTACAAATGGAGTTAATTGATTTAGGGGAAGATAGAGTATCATCAAATCCCTTTTTAACGCTAAAAAGGATCCCATAGAAATCTGGAAAAATGCTGTTGAATATCCATGCCTTCGAGAACATGCTCGCCGTTTACTTTCCTGCTTCGGAAGTACCTACTGTTGCGAGACAACATTTTCTCTCATGTCAAAAATAAAAACAAATTTAAGAACGCAAATTACAGATGCACATTTAGAGGAACAATTAAAGCTGTGTGTTACGAAGCTTGATCCAAATATACAATTACTGTCAAACAAAAAACAAAGCCAAATAAGTCACTAACTTAGTGAATAAAAAAATATTTTTTATTGTATTTTTTATAATATTTTTATATTATTTTATATGTATATTATATTTAAAATTTTGTAGTATTATATTTTATTTTTTCTATATAATGCAATAAATTGTTAAATCTATAGAAAAACTACAATAATTTCACAAAAGTCACTTTCTTAGGTCAATCAGCTTATGCGGCATCTCTTATTGCTGCCTAATTTAAATGTGGCCTCTAATGGTAAAAAGGTTCCCCACCTCTGAACTATACCAACGGAAATGATTTTCAGCTCAACAAATTTAACATGCATCATCCCCCTCTACTCGGCGGGTCTTCGGTGGCACCAGGACTCGAATCCGTGACTTGCTTTCAGCAAGTTCGTAACCGTAACCATTTGGCTCCACGGTTGTAACCATTTGGCTACCATTGTTGAGTAGAGATCAAGGATCTCTGTTTCATTCGTTTGGTCGGATAAAGATTGATAGAGCCTTCTTTAAGAGCAACTACACCCATCACGGATATTTTCTTTTTATTGAATGGTAAATGCAATGAGTAAACAGTCCATTTAAAGTTTTGATACATTACTATACGCCAATACAAAAATGATTTAGGAGATCCCACTTTGACACGAAACCTGTTATTAAACTGCCCGATTTGAAAACTAAAATACTTAAATCAGATAATGAGTCGTTACTCTTAGCAACCTCTTGACCTTGGCTCACCATAGAAGATATATTACAGATATAAAAAAAAGAGAGAGATTCCCCTTCCCTCCACTATTAACGAGTTTTCTAATTTTGAAATTGCGTGCATATTTCCTGACTAAAAACCTAGTATTTACGTGTCATCAAACCCATCTTTAACTATGGTTCGTGTCTGGGAATCATTCGATCATGGTCACTTAAGTCACTTTAACCACCGTTCAAAAAAATTGTTTTGTCTCTTCAAAAAAAATCTCTATAGTACCTCACAAATATTCCCCTGAGTGCTGGAAAATCCGAAATCCAGATTTGGTTTCTACCTCTTTTCCTTTTGATCAATATATTAATTTCTTCCTTGCTTCAATCAACCTCTTATCCGTAACTTACTTAACACCTGCTGAATAGAGGTTGTACTCCGATCACTCCGATTAGATTTTGATTTATTTTTATTGATATCGAGTTCTAAAGCAAGTCGAGGGATGTTTGCAATGAACCTCGTTCAAGTGACGAGGAATTGACCTGAATTGGCATTCCTGAGGTCTTTGGCCCACGACAGAATGAACGTGCATCATCTTTTTTACAATCTTCAGTGACATATCATATTAGTTCGCGGATGAGAATAGCTATCGTATATATTAGTGCAAAATAAAATTTTTCTTAAGAATTCAAGTCGAGATCAAAATTTTCTAATAATCTTGCAATAAAATATGGAAACAATTTTTTTTATACATAAAACCGTTTTTGAGATAGAGGGCGCTGAACAGCAGAATGCAAGATCGACCGTTAGTGACATGATATAATACGCTGTATATAGTCTATTAACCTTAAAAATATACATAGTTATGAACATTTGGCCTTTTTATTAATTATTACATAACATTTAGTAATATATTTCATTAAACAAGTATATGTTTCTTTTATAACTAACTTTTGAACTACACTGTTCGTGTAGTTCATAAGTTGTTGACAGATATGCTTAAAGTATTTTTCAATTATATTCTATGATTATTTAAAGTAGGAAAAAAAGTAAGTAATTTTTAATTAGATTTTTACTTACAAATATCGTTTTATGCAATTATTACAATTGAAATTCGGATGTAAAGAGGTTTTACAAAAATTTTAATTATAAGACGAACATGAATGTTCATTTTTTTTCCTCTTATTCTGCATTGTCTTTCGATAACTCGAAAATTTGCAATTCATTCTCATTATTTTCGTTGTCAAGGATATTTTCCTCCAAATCTTGAAGGATTTCGGAATCAAAAGTACAATCTTCATCAAGATCGCTCTCGTATCGTGAATCATTGAAGCAAGCTTGCCCATTACACTGGCCACAAGCTGAAGAACATTGCAACCCCGATTTCCTACATCCACAGCGTGAACCACAACCATTTTTGCAGTTGCAAAGTATGGTATTGAGTAATTCATCTGGAGCAGGCGTTAATATTGTCGTAATCGGTTCCAATAATTCATTCCGCAGAATCCAACCCCATTCCTGGGGTTCTAAATCATTCCCTAGCCAAATTTGAACTTGATAATATACACGGCTAATGTGTTACTGAGCCGCTGCACTTGTTGGTGGAAGCTTAGATTTGTTGAGCTTTGTTGACTTGATGAGTTGTGTGTGTGTGTGTCGTAGATTATTAATACTGTTCTCAGATTTTGGTGCATTGTATATCGCCAACAAGACTCGTAATCCATTTTCATGTAATGTTTGTACAGGACAGTTTTCTTCTTGGAATACTTGAGCTAGTTGATCCAAGTTCGGAAGATTCTCAATATTCTAATGAAAGTTTTTTCCCCCTTTTTAAAAAAATGCAGATGTTGTATCACAGCCACTAAATGCGTGCAGAAACAAAATGTGCTTTATACAATGAGAATATTTATCAAAACTTTTGGAAGAGTATATTTGAGTTTTAACATTCCCTTTGCCAACTTTTTTAAAGAACACTTCTTTTTGATGTGCTTGAGTAAGTCCAATTAAAATGACGAGCAAATCAATATCTTCTCCTAATATGACGGCAGTCCTGTGATGTTCCAATTTTCCAATAGCTGTTTCTACTATAAAAACTTCTGCATCATCTTTGGCCTGTTTTATCGTGATATCAACAGATTCTAATTTCCCAAGCAACATGTTAATAAAAAAAAATTTATTACATCCGATTTGACAAAAATTTCTCTTGGCTAATTGATACGATCATTGTTTCGTCGAAACAAACATCATTCGATTTTGATAAAGTAGCAGTTCTTCTTAGCTGTTCCATTGCTTTTATGTTTTTGCTATAGTCCGAGTGTCCATCAAATAAAACTACAATTTCAGAACCATAATGTTTTTGTAAATATTTTACGTATTTATCTAAAATTATTGAAAAAGTATTGTCTTTACTCCATACGATGCGATGCAAAAGAAACCCACCATCGATAATGTATGTTACATTATTTTCATCGAGATCAAAATCTACAGGAGTCATATTGTCGTATAATGTCGCTTTTGTGGTTTTTCTCATGCCATCATTATCAAATAAAGTTGATGGATATGGACTTAGTTCATATTGGAGATATTCTTGAAGATTACGTTCAAACTGTTTGCTTACAGTTATTTTTTGGAAGAGTAGCAATGCATCCCAATTGAAACTCTACAACCGTTAATTTTGACAGATTTCTTGACAATCGAAAGCGGTAAAACCTTATCGGATCATTTTAACTTTATTTCATTAAATTTTAAACCAGTTATCTTTACCATTGACTGCAATCCGATTTCACGGGCTTTGTGACAGTTTATTTGATCATTTCCAACTATTATAGAAGCTAAAGATACCAATTGTTGCGTATTTGGAAAGGGATTATGAAGTGTAAGCCATTCAACTAGTTTACTTACATCAGTATTATGTCTTTTTACTCTTGAATCCTTAGCATCAACGTGTTGTTCAGTAGAGTCTAAAGAATTTGTACAAAACTTCTCCATCTCGTCACAAATTGTATTTGTAGCGTACATAGCAAACACCCATTTATATAAAAAAACTTTCTTGTGTACTTCGACCACGAGATACTCCCCCTTCTGTCTTCATAGATTTCATTAGACTTTCTTCGATAACCATATATGTCCATGTACCAGAATTAAATTTCTCTGTTCATTATACGGTGAAGAATCCATTTTTAAAGTTCTTAAAAGTCTGTCCATCTATTTAATTTTCTAAATCGTTCATGTATTGAAGATATAAATGTGCAGACTTCGCATATAAAAATGACCACTAGCGTGAAAATATGGCAGCATTCTTCGTATAGCATTAAGATGGTCTTTAAAAAGTTCCGGTCTTTCAGCGCGAATAAAGTCGAGTGCTATTGATACCATTTCGAAATATTGTACCCATAATTGTGCTGTAGGACCTCGAGCTTTTAATTCATTCAGTTTATTCTGAAATCGATCAATAAATAAGTTTCAGTTGCCTACACACCCTTCAATGCCTTCATAGAAAACATTTCGGCAATTGATTTGTTCAGTTAACTCATTTAACACACACTCTTCATGTCTTCGAAGATTACCATTGACAATGCAAGCCGTAACAATGTAATAACCTCTGATAATTAAAGAAAGTCTATAGTTTCAGTTAACTGTTTTTCAATTACACGAACCGATGAGAAGTATTAAAAATATACTTGATTAATGAAATCTATTACTAAATGTAATGTAATAATTAATAAAAAATGCCAATTGTTCGTAACTATATATATTTTTAAGGTTTATGGACTTTATACGGCGTATCATATCATATGACTAACTGTTGACCTTGCCTTTTGCTGTAAATAGCCAACCATTGCGCGTTCAGCGCCCTCTATTTCAAAAACGGTTTGATGTATAAAAAAATGTTTCAAATAAAGTTATAGAAAATTTTATTCTCTACAATATTTATAATATATTAAAATAGCTTTATGGCCATAGAAAACGGGATATTTGCAAAAAAAACGAATTTTTTTACCCTTGACCTTGAATATCTTAAGACGCGGACACGAGATTTTATGAGACTTTTGAGACAACATTTAGAGTGACAAAATAAAGGTCTATACAAGTTTTCAGCTTATTATCTCTCATTCCGAAGTTGACTCTTTTTTTTTTTTTTTTGACTAAAATGACTGGGCTATCAGCACTCAAACCCGCAGAACTTCAGCCACGAGTTCGTAACCATAACCACTAGGCTACCACAGTCTCCCTTCTAACTTCGAGAAGCACAACGCTAATAAAAAGTTAATCAATGAGATTCTGGCAATGTCTCTGCTTTTTTCTCGTAACTCTTCGATAATATATGTCTACATGGATTGTGTTTTTGTTAAGGGGGTCCGGCACATGAATTTTTGAAGAATTATCGATTTTGACTTTTTTATATTTTTCAAAATTTCAAACATTTCTGCTTAAAATGATATATGATATATGGAAATATAATAATTAAAAGTATTTTTATTTATTTTTTAAAGGGAAGCCACTTTCCTTGACACGTGACAGGTTCTCCGCGAGGAGCACCTGTTCTTCATCACGCTTAATTTTTCGATGACAGCGCGATTTGTTTTGTTTACAATTAGAATAACCGTTTTTTTAGACATAAATAAAACGATTTTTCTTTGAAGAATGAAAAGACAACTCAACACAGTTATTTTTTTTCGTTTTGTTCGTTGTTAAATGAGATTATTCTTGCTTGAACTAGCTAATTGTGAATTCTAATTTATTTATCCAGATTATGTTTTCTGTTTAATCTACGTTTTACATTGAATTATTTATTAGTATTTTATTAACGACAAAAATTATGGGGAGATCTAAGAAAATATTTAAAAAACTCAAAAATGTCGGCGTTAAAAAAATGAATGCTCAAAATGTTCCAGCTATCACATCAGACAGCACAGAAACTGTTATTCAAAGTGCTTCAAAACGAAAACTTATTTCAAACAACAGTTTATATGAAGATATGGAAGGAAGTAATGAAACAAATGTTTTAATAGAATTGAATTTATTGAATAAAGCTTTATTGACTTTGCTGTTTGTAAAACTGTGGCCATTCCATCTCATTGGCGGCTTCTAAAAGAGTTAGAATTGTGCATTACGTGGAACTTTGTTGTAGTTTTTGAGCAAAAAAACATGGTTTCCATACGTCAACTAAAATGAAGAATAAAAATAAACTTTTCCACTCAAATATCAGATTAGTATTTGCTTTCAGATCTATTGAAAGAGGTCGTTGAGCTGCAGAAACATTCTGTGGACTTATGAACT
This sequence comes from Trichonephila clavata, assembly GCA_019973975.1. NCBI lineage: Eukaryota > Metazoa > Arthropoda > Arachnida > Araneae > Nephilidae > Trichonephila > Trichonephila clavata. The sequence continues at coordinate 51,123 of BMAO01012762.1, forward strand.
TGCCATCTCCACCTGAATAATTCCATACTTATACAGAATTGTTGTTCGACTCTTCTAAATTTACCTGTGAAAAATCGATGAGAAATTCTGTTGAGGAGGCAGCACGAATAGAAGGTAGCCATGACATTGCTGTTGCCTCTTAGATGGTTCGTGGCAGAAAAGAGGATACCAGTCCCTCAATGGTATTGTTACAGCTACGAGTGTCGATACTGGAAAAGTTATTGACTTTGAAGTGTTTTCGAAACATTGTCGGTGCAAAACTGCGTTTAATTCTGTTCATGAACCATCATGTATTCCCAACTATAGTGGAACAAGTGGAGGCATGGAAGTGAAAGGGGCAACTGCGATATTTGAAAGATCCGAAGCTCATTATTGCATTCGTTACACAAAATATTTGGGCGATGGAGATTCAAGAGGTTTTTCCTCAATGCTTGCCCTAAATCCTTATGACACTTAAGTAGAAAAATTAAAGTGCATTGGGCATATCCAAAAGTGTATGAGTCTTTTGGATCTCAAAAGGAAAAACAGAGGAAAAAAACTAAGTGGTGGGGAAGAAGCCTAAGCGGACGCAACCGACTCACCGACATTTTAATTTCAAAAATTCTGAGGTATTATGATATGGCCATTAGAAACAATATCAATGATTTACACAACATGAAAATTGCTGTTTTGGCTATTTATTTCCATCTTTTATCTACAAATGAGACCCCTCAACATGGATTGTGTCCCTCGGGTACAAATTCATGGTGCAAGTTTCAGAAATCAAAAGCAGAATTTAAGGAATAGCATTATGACCATAAAAAACGTACCCATATGCCACTTCCCTCATGAATGAAATTAAGCCAATTTTTAGAGATTTAGCTGATCCTAGGTTATTAAAAAAATGTCTACATGGAAGGACTCAAAACCCCAAGGAGTCAGTTAATAATACAATATGTTCAGTCATTCCCAAATCTACGTTTGTGGAGTTAAAAACTCTAAAATTAGGGGTAAACATGGCAATTGCACAATTCAATATGGGTCATGCAGCCAAATTAATCATTTTAAAACATTGTGGTATTGAACCAGGTTTAAATTGTGTGTCATGCTTTAAGATATTAGATGCACGTAGGATTCGTGTAGCCCAACGAAAGCGTCTTGAGATACAAAAAAAAAAAAGCTAGATTGCTAAAAATAATGAAAAAAAGAGAATTAGAAGAGTCTTTTGTAGAAGCAGAGGGCAAAGAAAATGTTTCATATTTTTCTGGAAAGTATTAAAAAAGGTAAATCGTCAAAAATTAAAAATTTTTACTTTAAAGCTTGTTTTCTCAAAATGCAATATTTTTCCCTTTATATGAACCTTTTTGTCGGAAACTAATTAATGCAGGGTCCTCAAATTTTCAGTTAGTATATTTGCAACTTGTTTACACATTTACATGAAGGGGATAAGATATATCTAGCAAACTCTTTTAGATAACGTCTTTTTAAACTCAATTTTAGAAGGGGGGGGGCAAAATTGGACATTTTTTTAAAAATTCATAATTATTTTAATTTTTAGTAAAAAGACAAAACCCTCCATTAAAGTCTTACTGATAGTGCATATAACCTACTGTAAAACTTTCATTTATGAGAAGCCAGTAGTTTCTGAGAAAAAGGTCCATAAACTTACGTCATTTAACATGGGTTCCTATTGAAAGTGCCGAACCCCCTTAAAACATATACATAGAAAACATTTTCTGGGATGTAGTTGAACTAAGTTTGAACTATCGAGAACTTACTACCGTATTCATAATGCATCATCAGCTAAAAAGAATTGTTGATAGATCTAAAAATTGTTTCAAGGTAAGATTTAATTTTTAGGTAGATTTTTAAACTCTGTGATACGTTAAATTTATCAGATTTTATGACATAATTTGAATCTTTATAGAAAACTTATTGTGTTAACTTTGTGCAGGGTGGCTATAAATATTAAAAGTCAAATTCTGGGTTTTCACCTAGTTTTTGAAAAATGCATCACTTAGTTTCACGTTGCTTAACACTCGTATGGGAAAGTGTCCAAGTGTCTTCTACAATATTACACGCAAAATACTAAAAAATGCCATTTTGTAAGCGATCCATATGATCCCGCAGTAAATCTTCCGCAAGTAAATCTTCACATGAAGGACTTTTCAGTTATGCCATTTTATTCCCATGTAATAAAATTATGCATAGAAATATTCAAAAGTTTTCGAAACTGGGTTGGATTAAGTTAGTAAAATAAATGTATGTTTTGGATATTATTTTGGTTAAAATTTGTTCAGAAAATATTGCTGGAAAAGACACAAAATATTTGGAATAGAATAATCGGACTAAATGATACTCATCAAAATCTTCTCTTACAGTTAGTCACTCTTTAAAATTATTTATTTTGTATAAATTAGAAAAAAAAAGTGAATTAAAAGTATTTATATTTGAAAAAAGGTTTTACTAATTAGAGCTTTTAGGTTTTAATTCATTGCCCTATCCACAGCTAGAGTTTTAAAATAAGATCCTTATCATATAAAATCTTCTATGAATTTTTTTCAAAAAAATCAGGGGCAACATGAAACAACCCAATTAATAATCATCTTAAGGATCCGAAGGGAGCTTAGGATTTCAAGGCTTTATTATTAATGTCAAAGAAACAAAAACCACTTTTTTTATTGTTGTTTAGAGGAGTGCTACTGTTTTATCGTTTCGTTTTATGAGTTCGCTTATTATTCAGCGTTCTTCCGGACTGCTACGCATTCCCATCAAAATATTCCATATTTCGTCTTAAGCAAAAACGCGGAACAAGAAGGGGGAGAAAAAGGAAGTGTGCAACTCCAGGTGTTACATAAATGTTAATGCATTTTGGTGATTTGTATCCTCTGACAAACTTGCAGAAAAATATTTTTTTTCCCCTTCATTTTTCTAGATGAGTAACTTTCTGAAGAATAATATTTTGCCGGACGACAAATATTGATTTTGCATGCATGGAAAGCTTTTCTCGTACCGATTGTTTTACTTTGGAGGTTATGAGATGTAATAAACTTTTTCTTCTTCTGAACCTTTTCCATAACAAGTGAAGGAATTGAAACAGATTTGTCATTTTTCTCTACTGTCATCTCAAACAGCATCCAATACATTTTTAACAAAAGCATATCGATGGGGGAGGCTTACGTCTTTTTCTTGAACTGTAACGTTTTCTGTGAGATTTTCTTGGTAAAAAATGACGATTATAACATCAGGGGGAAGATAAATTTAATTTTTCTGCTCTTTGCCTATGCATATCATCCTCACATGAGTACCTTAAGAGTAGTCGGTATCCCCTATACCAGTGGTCTTCAAACTGTGTTCACGGAACCCCAGTGTTCCATTAGGCATACCCAGGGGTTCCACGAGTTGCAATAAAAAAATCGAGAAGAAATGAATATATAATGCAAAATGGGGTTTCACTTTCTCTATGAAGTTTGTAAGTTATCTAAATCTCACCCCTCCTATTCATTAAAGCTGAAAATTTTATTTTTTATTATAACTTTATTTTGCAACACTTTTTAAACTTTTATTATAGTATAATAAAAGAATATTAAAATGTTTTACCTTGATATACATACTTCCTACTAGATTGTGAATATTCTATTGTTTACTATCTCTGATTCCACAAGATAATTTTATGCTTGTGAGTTAGGACAATGTCTTGCAAAACTAAATATTTTTCTAATGAAAATTCACCTTTTTACACTTGTGGAAAACAACACATATAGCGAAGGAAAGGGAACAACATATCCACAGAATTGATGTTCAAATCTAAATTTAAACAAGAACACACAACTTCCAAATTTTAGGTTGCAAATTCTCTTTCTCATGCAAAATACATAGGTTGTCTCACCCGGCTATAAACACTTTAATGCTATGCAGAGTAATGTGTTTAAGTGAAATATATTTCTCAAAGAAAGCGGCTACAAAAATAAAGTATAAAAACAATTTAAATTCAGAAAATGTAATGCGATTGCATTTAATTTCAAAAGACCTAGACTTCAACAGTTCGTGAGGGGAAAAAAGTCAGCACATATCCCAGTTATTAAACATAATGCATGGATAGGTGACACTTGGATCACAAATTAATATTATTAATGAGTAAATTATATTAAAAAAATAAAATTAGAATTTTTTAATGATAATGCAATATTTTTTTTTAAATTGCCGTTACATAAAATGTCTATAACATGTTGATCTACTTAACACATTATTTTGAAATTTATTCTTTGAAATATGTGTATAGGATGGGATTATATGGAAATACTTACTAGTTTTAGAGGTTTCACGAAAGCACATCCAAGTTCTACGGGTTCCGTGAGTTGAAAAAGTTTGAAGACCACTGCCCTATACCGACAATGTTAAATTGAGCTTTTTTTATGTATCTTTTTCTCAGAAACCGTTACATATAAAAGCCTCAAATTTTGTCTGTATATAAAATATACTTTTTTATTTATACTGAAGTGAGATTTTTCAAATGCATTGTTTAGTTTTTTTTTTTCAAAAACATGCAAAGTAAAAGTATCACTATGAATTTTTTGAAAATTGACATTTTTTGTAAGGATATCTGGTCTTTAGCCAAATATTTTGAGAATATCTCAAAACTCTCACTTCAGTATAAACAGTTACATATCAGTAATATGAGAGAAAAATTGCAGGTGCATTTATTCAGTAGATTCTGAGAAAAAGGAACTCTCAGTTTTAAAAATATCATTTTGAGAGAATTGCATTTATAATATGAAATGTCACTTCATCACAAAAATTATAAACTATAACATAACATATTTTTGACCCATTTTATTAAACATTAGCAACTTCTCGATGAATTTTAAGTAAAATAGAAAACAAAGTCTTAAATTGCCCAGAAAATAATTCATACGTAGAATTTTTCATTTTTGATTGAGATATTTTGTAGCATTTATACATCAATTTTCTCATTCTGTATCAATTTTTCAAGAATTTTTAGCTTTGATGCATTACAAACATCAAAATTGACCCTAAAGCATCATAAATATAATGCGAAAATGTATCAATAATGTTTTTGGTATTAATTTAAGATTACATTTGGGAATACAGGATTATGTACGACATTTCGGAAGTTTTCATTAGTTATTTTAAGGTTCACATGCACGCACAGTTCCTAAAAGTTTCAAAACTCAAAAGTTTTTCTAAACTGGACAAAAGATTTCTGAAACAGCTGTGACGGGTCTATCCGCGTCAATTTTCCATTAATCCTCTTGGGTAACTTTGGGGCCAGCAATTATTCTTTTTCACAGCTTCCTCGGGAAAAACACGAGATAGTGATATGTTAATGAATTCGACTATATAAAGTCTAGATTTAGTAAGAAAGAGTAGGAGAAGGATTTTCCAAACTAATTGTAAGTATCGTATATGGATCCCTTCAGCGACCTTAGTGCGTATTGGATAGTATTTCATATTATTAATCATTGAAAGAATCAAAGAGATTAGATTTAGTACCGACCTGACGTAAGTAAGGGTTCATCTTCTTTGTCAATTCTGATAGCTGAGATTATTTAATAGGGAATATTAGATTTAAGGGTTAGATTTGAATGTTAGAGTTGTGTATCAGGATTAATCTAGGGAATTGAATAAACACTCCAGGGTTTCTACTTGTAATTTGAACTTGTAATTTTTATTTGTGTGTTGTTAATAAATATTTGTAATTATGACTTTCGTTGGTGATATGTTTCCTTCTACACCAGGCGCGCCGGGCAATGTGAACCCAGTCCAAGATAGGACAGGGGCACGACAATGGCACCCAACGAGTTTGTCCTCTGGACATTTCTCCCTTAACCCTGAGATGGGAGTCGTATCCAATTTTAGGCTCTTGCCTGATATTTCTTCATCTGGTGTGGAAAGTGTAGAGGAATTTTTTGAATATATTGACAGTAATGTTAAGTTTTACGAGATATCTAATAATTTAAAATGTTAATATCTTAAAGGGCGTCTCCGAGGTCGAATCTTGGACTGGTACGAAATATTCGGATCTTCGATACTGAAAGGGACTGCTACGGATTTCGCGCAATTGAAAGAGGCTTTGACGGCAAATTTCCCAAGGGTTAGGAATAAGACTGAATTGCAAGTCAAGTTCTATTCGTCGTATCAGGGTCACGGTCAGGCTCCGTCAGACTTTATTTAGGAGATTCTTAAAATACATAAAAAATTGGGATTAAATATGTCGGAAGAGAGTTTGATCGAGCATATTGTTGCCCGTTTGGAACCGCAATTAATGGAATATATTGAGATTAGAAATCCAACTACTCAATTGCAGTTGCTTCAGATGATATCTAAGTATGAGGGCAGATATTTGAGGAGAGAATATCCGGGTTCGAGCAATAGTAATAGTGAAAGACGAGCTTGTGATGTGAGTAGGAGGTCTAACAAGGGTCGTACTAATAGAAATTGGAGAGATACTGAGGTAGTCGAATGTCAAAATGATAGGAGGCAGGGTTATAGAACTTCCTATGGGACGAGATCTCAGGGGAACTATGGTAATCAAGGGTTCGAGAACAGGAACCGTATGGATAGGAATGATTGCGGATTCGAAAGTCGTGATAGAAGTGATCAATATAGAAATAGGGGTCCGAGTGATAATTTTGAACGGGGGTCGAATAATCGATGGAATAAGGGTAATCATAAAAATTTAAACTTTTTAAGCGTTCGAAATCAAGATCGATCGCATGTTGATGAGAAACCTCCTATAAGGGTTTCTGCTTTAAGGATGTCCCCTGTAGAACTCCCGTATGTGCCAATTTTAGCGAACGATATCTTCACTAAGGCATTATGCGATACTGGAGCCGAGAAGTCGTTTATCTCTGAAGAAACGTATATAGGGAATACTTTTCTTATCTTTCTTATTCCTGTTGCAACAATGTAGGAACAATAGAATTAGAAATTCGTATCAGAGAATTCACAAAATAATGGGATTTTCAAATACTGGCAGATCTCGAACATCCATGCATTTTAGGCGTCGATTTTATAAGAAACGCAAAGATTACTATGAATTTCGAGGAAAAGTCTTTAGCGATTCCACGGGTTCGCAAATCGAAGAATTAAAAATTGTTGAGGAGAATGTAGAAATTGATCTTTCAAGTTCACAATTAGAACAGAATCAAAAAAAAGATTTAAAATCCTTATTTAATAGTTTTAAAAGTCTATTCTCAGACAAACCTGGTCTTACTCATGTATTATATCATGAAATCGATACGGGGGAGAGCCTGCCAGTTGTCTCCAGACCATATAGATATGACAGGGTTAAACAAGGTATCTTTGACTATCATATACAGAGGATCTTACGAGAAGGCACCATCGTAGAAATTCAATCGGCGTACGGATCTCCTGTAGTTTTGTGTCGTAAAAAAAACGGATTACCCCAGGACAATCCTGAGGCGTATAGATTTGCGGTGGATTATCGCAAACTTAATGCGGTAACTAAGTACCCGAGATATCCTTTGCCACTCATAGAGGATTTAATTACCAATATTCCTCCCACGAAAATAATGAGTAGCTTGGATCTGCGCTCTGGCTGTTTTCAATTAGCAGTACACCCTAGGGGTGTAGCCAAAACGGCTTTTGTGACGAAAAACGGCACTTATGCGTTTAAGCGCATACCATTCGGCCTATCGGGGGCAGCGCCAAATTTTTAGAAGGCCATTGATATTATTTTCAAACCTCTGTTAAGGAAGTGTGTCTCAGTCTATATGGACGACGTTATTATCGCGTCTCCATCATTTACACATCACTTAGAACATTTAAGGGAAGTATTTAGGTTTTTACAAGAAGCGGGGTTGACGTTGAACAAAGATAAGTGTAAGTGTGGATGTGAGAAACTAAAATACCTCGGCCTCGTGATTAGTAAAGATGGGATAGCCACGGATGAATCTAATGTTAAGGCAATACTCGAAATGAAAGCACCAAAAAATTTGAGAGAAGTATCAAAATTTCTCGGAATGGCCCAATGGTATCAAAAATTTGTTAAGGGATACGCAGATCTCTACGAGCCACTGTATGATTTAAAAAAGAAGGGTAGGAAATTTAATTGGTCGGAAGATGCGAAAGCTGCTTTTGAATCTATCAAACGTGCAATTATGGAAGCACCTGTGCTAAAATTACCGAATTTTAATGTACAATTGGAGCTTTTTACAGATGCGAGTTCTATTGGGATTGGAGCGGTGCTTACACAAAGTCAGAGACCCATAGCATATGCATCCCGCACACTTAATAAGGCGGAGCGCAATTACACAGTAACCGAGCGCGAATGTTTAGCGGTGATTTGGGCTTTAAACAAGTTTCGCACCTACTTTGGATCGTTAAATGTAGATGTAATTGCAGACCATGCCGCATTAACGAAACCCACTAATGGTAAAAATTTATCAAGTCGTATGATACGATAGTCACTCAAGCTAACCGAATTTAATGTTGAATGGGAGCATAGACAAGAGATTCAAAATGTTGTGGCAGATTTGTTGTCGCGGAACACTGTCGAAAATTTTGAGGATAGCAATATAACTTGTGCAGTAATTAGAGATTTGGTACTTTCGTCAAGGGAACAATTGATAGCTGAACAAAAGCAGGACCCCAAACTCCGTCATATATATCGCTACATACAAAACCCCGATGACAGTTCAGTAAATGCGGGGGTCTGTGGGAACAGGTCCCAGGATTTTAAACTATTAGAATGGTTGTTATTTTATGCGAAGTACGCATCCTCTCTCGGAGCAATGAGAGTATATATTCCAAAATCGATGCAAAGTGCGGTAATGCACGAATTTCATGATAAGCCTATAGCTGGTCATCTCTGAATACGGAAAACATATTTACGCGTGAAGGATGCATGTTATTTTCCATTAATGCGCAATGTGATACACGATTATGTTTTGACATGTGAGACGTGCCAAAAATTTAACTATTAGAACGCGTTACCGGCCGGTCATTTAATACCGATTGTAACTAATTATCCGAACGTAATAGTTTCATTAGATTTATTAGGCCCCTACCCAGCATCGAAACCCAAAGATATCGATATATTTGTGTAATAACGAATCATTTTACGAAGTGGTTAGAAATAATACCCCTCAGAAAGGCATCCGCAAAAATAATCGCCAATGCCCTGTTCGAAAATTATATTTCGCGATATGGAGCTCCAGTTAAATTGATAAGCAACAATGGTCCCCAATTTGTATTCGAAGTTTTTGAACATTTAAGTGAGAGATTAGATATAAACATGTCAAAACAGTAGTGTATCGACCTCAAGCAAATTGGACGGAACATGTTTATCGCGATTTACTACAAATGATTGCTTCTTTTGTAAATTATAATCATGAATCCTGGGATAGGTTTCTGAATGAATTCGCACACGCAATAAGAACGGCTTTCCATGAAACTACGGGAAAGACCCAAGCAGAATTATTTTTGCGCAGGAAAATTATTACCCCATTTCAAAAACTTGTGATGGTCACAGATGGTGCAGAACTTGTGGTTAGGAATATGGAAAAGGTGTTTGAGGAAGCTAGGCAGAATACAATGAAAAAGCAAGAAAAGTGGGCGAAATATTACAATAAAAGAAGACGCGAAATTAACATTAAGGTGGATGATTTAGTGTTGGTCGAAACTCACCCTATTAGTTCAACCAGTAAAAATGTGGTTGCTAAGTTCTGCCCTAAGTTTGAAGTTCCTTTTACAGTTGTGAGTGTTAAAAACAATAATGTTTTAATTTGGAAGGCAGGTAGAAGAACTACAGTCAATATAGATCAGGTTCGAATTTACCATCAAAGAAAAAGTGAAAAGGTTTAGTGGAGATAGATTCTTCAATTAGTAGAGGATCCGAGTATCAGTAGAGTAGTTTTGAGGATGGTAGATATGCGTAGATAGGTCACAAAGTTCTAAGAATAATGAGTTTGGTGGAAAACAGGAAAATGGTAGAGTAGGAAATAAAAGTAATCTTAGAGAGACAAAAAGGAGCGGACACGAGCTGACTAAGGGTCGGTGCAAGAGGACTTTAACTGAATCGATATCACATGCGAGCCAGAAAAAATTTGTGAAAACTCAGCACTCCAGAGGAGGCAAGAGGAGAATCGAATCCACTACAGAGGAGCCAAGGAGAAAAAAACATATATACAGAGACAGTTCTACAAGCATAGGCTCCCGTCCTCCATCTCGTCGAATGTGCAATTAAAGAAGAAATACAAAGTCGACGATCACTGCAGTAGCCAAATTTCAGAAAGGGATCGCCAACAAAAAAGGTCCAACATCAGGAGTTCCGAAGACGGCGGAGAAAGCTATGGGAAAGCCAGATCAAGATCACCAATAGGATCATTGGCAGGCCATGAAAGATTCACCCCATCTAGAAGAGATCAAGAAGGACGAGGTCACAACTACAACTTGAGGAGTCGCCGAGACTATAGACCAGACTGCCAAGAGCAAAGAGGGAGTCATCCCAGCAGAAGGTCCACGTCATTGGAGGTGCAGATAGGAGACATTAAAGAAAGAAGAGGTGCAAGATATTAGCCAGGTTGTATTGTTTCATTTATATTTTTTTACTGACAGGCAGTCGGTTGAATTTTTGCAAGAAGCAAGTCTCGTTTTGTTAATAATGTTCTTCTAATGCAAAAGTCTCACTACGTTGAGTGAAATGACCTTTTGTATACTTAAATATATTCTAAATTGTGGAAAGCATATGTATGTTTACATTTCTTTACCTTAAAGACTTGGCTAAATGTGCGAGAATTCATTGTATTGTTTGTTTATATTGAATATTTTGAAAATTGTATATAATTGTGTATATATAAACATGTTGTAGTGTATATTAGTATATATCTGGTTTTTGGGACTCGCGGCGTAGAGAAAGGAATTTAACCATAACACTAACAGCGCTACGTGATTGGAATGGGAGTTTTATTTTTAGAAACCAGATAAAATTTGTAAAGTATTTGACAATTTAAGTATGTGTGGATTCAATGTTGTGTGTATAAAGTGTTCAAAAAATTTTTTCGTACGTCCACTGATCCAGTTCTCATTTCAGGGTGGCTGGCCCTGATGTTTTGAAGATTATGTGTTGAAGATAATAAATTATGTAAACCCAGGATAAATTTAAAATATCTAAGATTACGGGTTGTGTACGGTCGGGTTTTTCCCTCCAGTTGGAGGTTTTTCCTTGGTCCTCGCCCAAATGGGGTACACCTTATGTAATGAATGTAAAAGTTAAAACCTAGGAGTGACTATAAAGTTTGAGCTAGTAGTTTTTGAGTGTTTCTTTAGCGTATTGTTCTATAGAAGTTATTGCTAAACTAAAATGTAAGAGGTCTAGATAAATTAAGACTTAAAATTTTCAACGTAATTTATATCGGGCCATTGAGACCCTTTTATAAATCCCGTTTTTTTTCTTGAGGGGGGCTGTGACGGGTCTATCCGCGTCAATTTTCCATTAATCCTCTTGGGTAACTTTGGGGGCAGCAATTATTCTATTTCACAGCCACCTCGGGAAAAACGCGAGATAGTGATATGCTAATGAATTCGACTATATAAAGTCTAGATTTAGTAAGAAAGAGTAGGAGAAGGATTTTCCAAACTAATTGTAAGTATCGTATACGGATCTCTTCAGCGAGCTTAGCGCGTATTGGATAGTGTTTGATATTATTAATCATTGAAAGAATCAAAGAGATTAGATTTAGTACCGACCTGACGTTAGTAAGGGTTCGTCTCCTTTGTCAATTCTGATAGCTGAGATTACTTAGTAGGGAATATTAGATTTAAAGGTTAGAATTGAATGTTAGAGTTGTGTATCAGGATTAATCTAGGGAATTGAATAATCACTCTAGGGTTTCTACTTGTAGTTTGAACTTGTAATTGTTATTTGTGTGTAGTTAATAAATATTTGTAATTATGGCTTTCGTTGGTGATAATATGTTTCCTTCTACACCAGGCGCGCCGGGCAATGTGAACCCAGTCCAAGATAGGACAGGGGCACGACACAGCCAAAATAAAACTGTTTTTATATGAAATTTTTATATATGTAACAAGTTTGTTGCAAAGACAAACATATTTGATGTATCACATTTCATACCTTTTTCTCAGAAACTAGTAAACATAAAGACTGAAGATTTTGACTGTATATTTATACTGAAGTGAAATTTTTTAAATATATTTATTACTTTCTCAAAGACAAACTTTTAGTTCACTGAGCATCATTATGAGTTTATTGAAAATTGTCATTTTTTGTTGCATCTTTCCAGTTGAATGTCACTTCAGTATACACAATTGCACTTCGGAAACGAAGAGTACAGGCATACAGTAAATGACACGATTTTTAAAATATAAATTTTAGAAAACAGGTTTTTTTCAAAAAATCTTACCTTGTCAAAGTAAGTGTTCTGTTCTAATTTCTAATCCTTGTTTTTACCTTATAATCCTTGTTTTTACCTTCTTAGGGATAATTAACAAATGTTATCTTTATTATTAATTACTTGATATGAAATTTTTTTTAACCATTTTGAAGTATTTATGATTATAGTAGATGCTGGACATAAATAGCTATTATATCTATGCTAGTCATAGTGTGACATTCAACATAGTCAACATTCAATATCCCATCTACAAGCAAATCTAATATTTTCATTTCACCAAATAGTTCAACACTTTTTTAACACTTTACTAAATCTTATCATGTTGAAATAATCAGTAATAATAACTGATTATAATTAAATTAAAAGTAAAGAATAGACCTAAATTTCAGTAAAAATTACTAAAGATGAAAATATTACTTTAAAATCACTAAAACCACAGTCAAAACTTAGCTCCAAAAGTTTTTAGCAAATCTAACAGTTAAACTTGCAATTATTATACTGTTATCTAAAGTCAGTTACATATGAATAAATAAAATTGTTAGAGACTTTGAAACTTTTCTGCAGGTTTTAAGAATGTTTATACTTTTATCTGTCAAAGTGGACGTGGCAAAACAGCTGATTATTTTTTAAGTCATTTTGACATACTTCTAATTCATAAAACAGCAAATATGTTATATCACTGTAAAGGTCGTGAATCGAAGATCTCATAAATATCAATCTCAAAATCGCGATTGTCTGAAGAGATTTTTAGCCCCTTGAAATGCAACCTTCGAATGTAAACATCGACGATCAAACCAAAGTGTGGTGAAATCTGTAGGATGGTTTTAGTTAACCAAATGTGAAACAATCCAGATGTAAAATAAATCATTAAATTCGAACTAGTAAGTGGAAAGCAAGATTTGTGTGTGAGAAAAGTTACGAAAATAATTCGTCTCTCTGGGAAATAATTACTATTTACAAAACTCTTTCCAGAAGTTTCTCTCATTTATACGTAGAAGATGGCAAAGGTGAAGTAATCAACGGCCTGTGTTGTAGATTAAATATTAAATGTATAGATGGCGCTACAAGTCCATGTGAGTGATGTATACGCGTTTTGGCTTGTAGAGTCAGAATCATGTAATGTTCTTTGTGTTGTGTACGTGTCTTCCGTGTTGTCTGCAAATAAACAAGATGAACTGAATTATTGAACTAAGAATGAAAGATATTAGAATTATAATAGACTACCTTGTCGTAGCCATTCGCTACCTCTAAGATTATCAACTCCCCTTCGGGTATTACCCGAATCCGAACGTGTTGAATGCATAATAAATTCACTACACATTTTAACAAATCAATCTTATTTATTGCTTTTTCTTAATTAAGAGATTACACAAATACTATTCAATTTTAAGAACAATAAAACACAGTGGAGAATGAGAAGGGTTCAATAATCATGAACGACGGAATCCTATCTGAATCTACGAAAGATCGACGCGTACAATTACAACTACACATTTATACTTAATTGAGAAATTAATAACTAACCTGATTTCTTATGATATGGCAGGTTCGTCTAGTTGCTTCTTTAAGATTTTGATTTGGACAACTTGAATTAGGATTCCTTTAATAGGCGACTTATTTCTCAGCTATTTTCGCAGTTCTTTTATGAACTAATTTTATCCACAACGGTACGATGGACTCTACTCACAACATCTACGTTTACATTTGAAAACACTTTCTCATTTCATTTCATTCTCTCTTCTAACTCGCTAAATCCGAACTTATATAAAATATCTCATTTGCATAAATCACGCTTTGGCTCCCGGTGGAGATTGGTTGAAATAAATAAAATATTAAAGAGTACGAGGAGGTTAGTGAAACGCGTAAGAACCCGTCACAACCTGACCATGGAGTATATATACGAAGGAAATAATAATATTTGGCGTCCAACCGTGAAGCTGTAAGCTCGCTCGAATCAACAGAAATCAGGTAGGCGATTATATATCTTTTATAAAAATCGAAAAGCAACCAGAAGACGTTAAAAGTAAAAGGAAAATTATTAGATCTCTAACGACTAAACTAATAACGAAAATTGAAAGTATAATTAAAGATGAATATATTTCTTATGAAATTAAAATAGAAGATCTAAGTGAATGCAAGGAACAATTACTTGATAAACAGAATAGTTTGAAGGAATTAAATGAAAAAATTGAATTGCTCATAAACTCGGAAGAAATTGAAAAGGAAGTTGTATCAAGTGAGGAATATTCCGAAAATATAATAAAATGGTTATCGAAAGTATCTAGATTTATAAAAGGAAGTACTAAGATTTTAAATAGAAATGATACCGATAACTCATTGGATAGTTCTATCAGTGAGGAAACTAAAATTGTTTCGGAATCTAAATTTGTAAAACTTCCTAAGCTTAATATAAATAAGTTTTTTGGGGATTCAATTTCATGGCTTGAGTTTTGGAGTCCGTTCCAAACAGCCATACATGAAAACGGTTGTTTAGCAGAAGTACAAAAATTTGTTTATTTAAAGGGTTTACTAGGGGGAGTAGCATTAAATGCTATAAAAGGGTTTGCATTAACCAAGGAAAATTACGAAAGCATAAATTTACTTAAATCGAGATTTGGTCGCGAAGATCTCATAATTAACAGCCATATGAATAAATTACTTAACTTAGAATCTGTTAAAAATTCTTCAAACATAAGGGCGTTACGTCGCTTATATGATGAGGTAGAAATTAATATACGATCTCCTGAAAGTTTAAATGTAGTATCTGGTACCTATGGCCAACTTTTATGTCCTATATTATTGAAATTAATTCCAGAAGATATTAGTTTGGAATATAATCGTAAAAGAAAATCTATTTCACGATTTGATGGTTCGGAGCTAGAAGTAAAAAACAGTAGTTTTATAAATAAAGTAGTTTTAAAAATAAGTAGGAGCTAGTAGTTTTATAAAAACAGAAGTGGAATGCCGCGAAAATTCTTATTTATTGCATGAACCTAAAAGAAACAAAATTTATTATCCTAATAATTATTCTCAAGAAGAAGGTTTCAAAAAACCATTTAATCGTAGCATTCCTACCGCTACAACATTAAGTACAAATATTAAATCAAATTGTTTATTTTGTAATTCAGAACATAATTCTTTCTGCTGTGAATTATTTCCGGTATCAGAAAAAGTAAATAAATTAAAGAGTGAAGGGAGATGCTTCAAATGCTTTAAGCGATCCCATTTAAGTTTTCAATGTCATTCTAAAATTCAACCCTGTAAAAAATGTAAGAAAAAATCTCATCACGAATCGATTTGTTTTCAAAGAACGCAAAGCGAAATGAATAGTGAATTGACTCAAAATAAAACAGAAAATTTAGCTGTTGTATTCGAATTTAGATCGAATGAAGGGTGGGTCGCAGTCTGTATTTCTACAAACATGCGTAGTTGATTTGCGATTCCAAAATACATGGGTTGAAGCTAATTTATTATTTGATTCAGGAAGTATGTCATTTATTTGTAAGAATTTAGCCGAACGGCTTAATCTTCCAGTAACACGAAAGGAACATTTATCTTTATATATAAATTATACGTGTCACAGTGTTTGTCCGCGATGAACTCCGAAACTACTCAACCGATCATAATATAATTTTGCATACTGTGTGTCATTTCGTCCAACTTAGAACATAGGATGGTTTTTATTTCAATTAATCACGCCGTATTTTTTTTTATTGCCGGAAATGTGAAGAATCCGGAAAAAACGTTGCCAGATTCCCGTAAGGGATGCTCATGTGTCTGTGGAAGCAGATATTGCAACAGAGGGTGAAATTTTTCGGTACTCTCGACGTTTTTTTAACAGCCATTCGATTTTTCTTTTTTAAATCAGACAAAAAATAATTACGGAATCGGAAAGATCACATCTTTCGCCACGATACGTATAATTTTTTTTGCAAAATAATGATATTTTCTAATTTTTAAGATTTTTTCTTAAAAATGAGTTAAAACTGATAAATTTTTATGAAATTTTTTTCCAAATCGTTGCGTATGAATTTATTTTCGTGTTATTAAAACGATATTTTTTACTAAATAATGTCATGCTTTTTTCTTTTTAAATCAGTCATTTAAAAAATAAAATGCCAAAAACTCTTTTTCTACGATTTTTTAAAAAAATACTCAAAATTTTAACTCAACATTAAATAACTTCGTCATTTATTAAAATTATCGTACGAAACTTTTTTTACGTTTGTAGAATAATGTTATCCAACTTCTGTACGAAGATTGAAAAAAATTACTTAAAAATTACAGATTTTAAAAAAAAATTTGTGATTTTCGTAAAATACCGTTTTTGCGAGAAATAATTGAAACAGTCTTTTTTGTACATTTTTTATTAGAAATTACTTTGTTTTTGCAATTAATGTGTGAAATTTCAAAACTTTAACGTGAAAGTTAAGCCCTCTAAAAAAATGAAAACTTAAAAAAAATTCCTCAATTGCGTCAAGGTTTGCGTCAAGGTTTTGCGTTAGCTTTCTGTTTGGAAGACGAGAAAGGTTGAGGAGTTTTGAGTCTTTGGCTGCGTAGTAAAAAGGGAACTGATAACACAGGACGCTCATTCAAATAATGCATCACAACTGATAGTTTTTTTTTTTAATTCTTAAAGATTGATTCTAAGAAAAAGAAAGAATACAAGAAAAAAAATATCACAAAAAAATATAAGGAAATATTCTTAAATATATTTTTATCACATAGTATGATTTTCTTTTTTAATTTTATACTGTGAAATAAATCAATATCGTTGCGCTTAAATAAAAATTATTTTTAAAACTTTATTATCAGTGATTTCAAAAATAAAAAGCCAAAAACTTTTTTGAACAAATTTTAATAGAACACTCAAAATACTTAATAATTAATAATTTCTACTTTTATAAAGATAATTGCATGAAATTTTTTTCCCGTGTGTCGAACATTCCAAAAAATCCTCACAATTTTACTTCAATATTTAAAATAGTAGTGAAATTTTGTAATTTGAAAAATTTCTACTTTTTTGTCTTTTTTTCAACATACAGCTATTTTTAAAAAGGCTACATTTTCGTTTCCGGAACTAAAAAATTGCAACGAAAGAATTGAAAAGTGAGTGAGTGATTTATAAATTCGCAGTGTTCGCCTATTCGAGGGTTTTTGGCGACGGACCTCGAAATTTTAAACCATGGTCAAGTGACGAGGACGACACCTGAGCCTTTCACCCATCTCTCCTAATTACTACACCACACCAACGCAAGAACAAATTTCGAAAAAGGGAGTTTTAATGACATAGATAAGGAAATCGCTCACATCGCTCGCATACACACACCTAAGTGTTATCGTCCTGAAGGAAACAGGAAATTCCCTTGGGGATGAAGTTATTCACTCGGTAAAAGCCCGTGCAACGCCGGGCTAAGCGAAAAGGAAAGAAACAAAGAAGTCAAAGTAATTTCGAAAAATTATATTGGAAGTGCTGATTTTGTGAAGAGAAGGGTAAAGGTTAAACGAGAAAACCATTGATACGCACTCATGGCCCTTGCACTCACATCGTACGCGTCACACCCACAGAAAAGTGCTGGAGTCAGAAAGAAAGGTGGAAATTAACATGAGGATTAAGTTATACCCTCGGTAAAAGCCCGTGCAACGCCGGGCCGGGTCAGCTAGTTAGTTTATACATTCGGAAATAGAGAACCTAGCGAAAAGATATTTATGTGGTCAAGGTCCTGATTAGCAATAAAAAACAACACGAGAAGAGCGCGGAGTGTGAACTATTAGTTTCAGATACCATTACAAATGCAGTTCTTCCAACACCCAATCTTACTATAGAAAGGCTGATTGAAACTAACCACATGGCTCAGTCAGATTTATGTCTTTCTCAAAGCAATAAAGAGATTCACGTTTTAATCGGAGCGGATCTTTACTGGCAGTTTCATACTGGTTGTATTAAAAAGATAAAAAAAAATCTATTTTGTGTTGAAACAGTATTTGAGTTGACATTAGCGGGAAATAATAATTTAAGAAAAAATATGGATTCTATTGTAGAAAATTTGTGTTTTTGTGAACACCAATCAAATTGCAATTCGGAAAGTTATTCATTGGAAGATATTAATTCTCAAATGCGTAAAATTTGGGAAATTGACAATTTAGTTATAACTTACAACATAGAAACGGAATCATCTGAGAAAGAGACATTAAAACAATTTGAACAAAATATAAAATTTAAAAATGGTAGATACGAGGTTAAATTGCCTTTTAAGGATGAAGTAAATATGACTAGTAATTTTAATTTGGCAAAAAAAATAGATTAAAGGGTTTAGCATCACGATTTAGGAAAGATAATTCTTTGTATGAAAATTATACTAGAGTTTTAGATAGTCAGCTGACAGATGGAATTATAGAATCAGTAAATACTGAAAATTTAAATCAAAATCTTATTTATTATATGCCGCATCATCCCATAATCAGAAATGATAAAGAAACGACCCAATTAGTATATGACGCTTCGTCAAAAGAGAAAAATTGTTTCTCGTTAAATGATAATTTAAAGACAGGACCTAATCTAAATCCAAATCTATTGATTTTACTTTTAAAATTTAGAAAATTTAGAATAGGATTAGTTTCCGATGTGGAAAAGGCTTTCCTTCAAATAGTTTTAGCTGAAGAAGATTGGGATTGTCAAAGATTTCTTTGGTCAGATAATTTTCCTCCAAATAATTTAAAAATTTATAGAAACAAAACAGTTACTTTCATTGTAAAATCTTCACCTTTTCTCTTAGCAGCAACCATAAAACACCACATAAAGTATTATGAAATATCGCATCCTTTAGCACATATGGTTTTAAATGAATACTTATATGTAGATGATTTAATAACAGGAACAAATACAGTTAATGAAGCTTTAGAGTTGTCTAAACATATTAAATTAATTTTAAAAATGCAAATATGAATCTTAGGAAATGGAAAACCAATTCTATAGAGTTAAGTCAAAATTGGGAACAAAGTAAATTTGAAAAACAAACTCATAACGAAGCAGTACCCATAAAAGTTTTAGGATTAATTTGAAAAACTTTAACTGATGAATTTAAATTAGACTTGTCATCTCTTATTGATTCTTTAAAAAATGTTAAAAATACTAAACGAAGTGTTTTGCGAATCTCATCTAAATTATTTGATCCTATAGGATATATAGCTGCATTCACGATTAGAATAAAAATTCTTCTTCAAGAAATTTGGGAAGGGGGATTTGATTGGGATGAAGAGTTAGGAAAAAGTTTTAGAACTAAATGGAAAAAATGGTGTAAGGAGGTTCACTCATTGGTAGATCTATCCATTCCAAGGTATTATTTTAAAACATATGAAAGTAATGAAGAATTTAATGAATATCAAATTGTAATATTTTGTGATGCTAGTGAAAGAGCTTATGGTGCTATTGCATATATTCGCTACAAAGGAAATTCAGATTTTCATGTGAACTTTGTTTCTTCGAAGGCACGTGTTGTTCCGCTAAAGAAATTGAGTTTACCAAGAATGGAGTTGTTTGCAACTTTAATAGGAGCTCGTTTATATACTAGATACGTTGAGGAAAGTATTTAAGATAACCAATAATTACATACTGTTTTCAGATTCAACTGTAGCACTTAGTTGGATACGTGGCTATGCGAAACAGTGGAAACCGTTTCTTTCCAACCGGGTTCATGAAATTCAAGATTTAACAAACCCACAGAACTGGAGATTTGTGAAAGGAGAACAAAATCCTGCAGATATAGTTTCTAGGGGTTGCAGTGCAGAAGAATTGATGAAAAATTCAAGATTCTAGCATGGACCACATTGGCTGACATTATCTGAAGAAAATTGGCCGAAGAATGAAAGGTTATCTCAGGAGACTACTAATGAAGAAAGAAGAGTTAAATATATATCAATCAATTATTCGAGTGAATTCCAGAATGAAGAACCAATCTTGGATATCAATGACTTCAGCTCCATATCAAAGATATTTCGAATTACGGCATGGATTCGAAGATTTATTAACAACCTGAAATTAAAGAAAGAAGATCGAATCAAAACTCCTTTGTCAGCAGAAGAAATTGAAGAAACAGAGGAAATTTGGATCAAGAAAGTACAAGCAGAAAATTTTGGTATTGAGATCAATGGTTTGGAAGAAAACAAGAATTTACCGAAAGATTCGAAAATCCGAGATCTAAATCCATTTTTGAATGAAAAGGGTATTCTACGGATAAGTGGAAGATTGCAGCAGTCAACATTAAGCTATCATGAAAAACATCCAATTTTGATTCCAGCGAAGAACAGATTTACAGAACTCCTGGTAAAAGATGCTACATTCAGGTGTTGCAGATACTTTGATTCAAGTTCGTGAAAAGTACTGGATACCAAAAGGAGGCAAATAATTAAGTCTATCATTAGGAAGTGCTTTATTTGCAAAAAATTCAATTCCCGACCAGGTATGCAGATTACAGCTCCTCTTCCAAGAGACAGAATAGAACTATCTCCACCATTTGCTGTCACCGGACTGGATTTCGCCGGGCCAATATTTGTCAAAAACTCAAAAGAAAAGTTTTACATACTACTTTGCACATACTAGATCACTCCACCTCGAATTAGTTACAAGTTTGACTACGGAAGCATTTTCTGCTAGCCTTTCGTAGATTTATTTCGAGAAGAGGACTTTGTACCGTTATCTATTCGAATAATGCGAGGACATTTAAGAGAGCAGAAATTGAACTGAGACGATTGTGGACTATTATTAACCATCCTGATGTGAAGGAATTCTGCGCATCAAAAGGTGTAAAATGGAAATATATCATCGAAAGAGGTGCATGGTGGGGCGGATTTTACGAAAGAATCGTCCGATCCGTAAAAACAATTTTAAGAAAAGTTATTGGCAAATCATTTTTAACTAGCGAAGAACTAGAGACTGTTTTATGTGAAATTGAAACAGTATTAAATTCGCGTCCCATCAGATATATCGATTCAGATTCTACTGGAAACTTTCCATTAACTCCATCACATTTCTTGTTAGGGAGAAGATTAACTAGTTTACTAGCAGTGAAACTTTCTTCTATAGACTGTGTTGTGGATAAAAAGGTACTTATTAAACGATTCAACTACCGCGAAAGACTGTTGAATAACTTTTGGAGACAATGGAGAAAAGACTATCTTTTAAATTTGAAATCGGTACATTTTGTGAATCCAACGCAAGAGACTGAATTCAAAATCAATGATATTGTATTGATACATGATGATCGATTACCGAGAAGCCTATGGAAGTTGGGTAAGGTAGTAGAAATCATTACAGGTCGTGATAAAAGAGTTAGAGCTTGTGCACTAAAAATTGAAAATTCAATTATAAAACGTCCTGTGCAACTTTTACATAATTTAGAAATACCTAACTAAATACTATTAACTCAAATTTTGAACTCTTTATTTGAACTTTAAGTGCATTTCATTATTTGGAACTTTAAGTGCATTTATTTGAATTTATTATTATTTTTATTTTATTGATTTATTTGAAATTGTTGTATTCAAATTTAAGCTTTCAGAAATTTATTATCTGTTGTTTAACTCTAAATTCATTATATTGTGAAATTTAATTGCTATTTAAAATTTTCCTCCTATGATTTCACATAATTTAATGGATATTATGAATGTTATTAATGTATGAATATTGTATGTTTTATTATTCTGGATGAAATTATGAAGTATTAACATTTAAATTTAGCATAATGAAAGAAAGTAAAAATATTAGTTATTAAAGTTATGAACTGTTCGTTCATAAGGGGGGAATGTGTTGTAGATTAAATATTAAATGTATAGATGGCGCTACAAGTCCATGTGAGTGATGTATACGCGTTTTGGCTTGTAGAGTCAGAATCATGTAATGTTCTTTGTGTTGTGTACTGTTTTCCGTGTCGTCTGCAAATAAACAAAATGAACAAAAGATTAACTGAATTATTGAACTAAGAATGAAAGATATTAGAATTATAATAGACTACCTGACCATGGAGTATATATACTAAGGAAATAATAATTTTACGAAGTAGAAATGCAGAAAATTATGGATTTCAGCTATAATCCTGTTGAAAAAGTTTTAGTTAAAAAAAAATGGGCAGAAATTAGAAGTAAATTCCTCAGCCATCTTGGATAAATTTAACATAAAGGTCAGTGACGTGAAAATTCTATAAATACTCTACAGCAGAGATATCCAACTCAATAATATATAATAAAATATTAGAATATAATAAAATATCAATTTTTCTCGAAATAGGAAAGATATGTCAAGTGTCAGAATGTACATATTAAATTTGTCTGGTTCTTTTATTTATGTGAATTATTTGAAATAAATTGACGTGTCCATAAATATTGATTTTTTTGCGGCCCACTTAAAGTTAAACCTTGTTTGTTGGGTCCAAGTTGGCCTTTGCGTTGGACACCCTTGCTCTACTGCAGTGGTTTCCAACCTATTTTGGACCATCCCCTACTTAGGCATTTCTAAAATCCTGATGCCACCCCTCGTGATATTTAAATTTTGTTATTCAAAATTTTACGGTTATTCACCTGAAGGAAGCTTAAAAGGTCACTAACTCGGCATCTTAACAAGCTCTCAAAGAATAAGTCATCTATGAAAGAGAAAAATAAAAAATGAAACAACAGTTAAATAAATAAAGTTTCCAAATATATAATAGAGAACTGAAATGCAGAAATAACAAATATTTGAATGAAACATTTATCTGAAATACTTTGATCATTTTCATTAGTGAGCTTTTTTTTTCTAATGGGGCTGCGTATTGGAATTTTTTACCTTTGCAGACCTAGTTCATTTCCCAGGAGCTGGTATCACTTTTTTAGTGCGGCACCGTATAGGCGACACCAATTGCTGCGAGTAATTTTGACGCCCAGTTTCCTCCCTAGAGGGAGGCACCTGAGCTCTGACGATGGAAAATCGAACTTAGGAATTTAATTTTGCCGAGAGCACCCCAGCCAAACAGGCACTTGAAGGGTTTATTTTGCATGCCGCATAATCATACGACATGGCCGCTGTCGATTTTCTGCATCATGAAAATCCACCGACTTGGGCCGTGGTTGAACCCACAACCTTGGGTACAGAAGGCCAGCGACAAACCAACTACGCCACCCAGTCGGCTAATTATTGAGCTAATAGTAATGAAAAATAAAATTTGAGCTCACCCCCCTAAAAATGTCTGTTAGTGAGATCCTGATGCGACAAAGATTTCATATCAGGCTTGAATTGAATATACTCTCTCTCAAGAACAGATTTTCGAGAAAAGAGCCTTTTCAACCTAATACTTCTATCATATATAATGTACTCTAACGCATCGATCAAAAGCAATTATTTTGAATAGGAAAATAACAAAACACACGCCTTTTTCCTTTTTTTTTTTTTATTGAGGACATTTATAAGTCTCGTGCTCCCCACAGTATCAGTCATGAAGTTTTCACAGTATCAGTTAAGTTTTTAAGTCATGAAGGATTACACTTAACCCTGTTTTTGTGCGGTGGATAGGGCCCGCATAAAAGAAACGCATAAAAAAATTGCACAAAACTTCACGAATAGCTATAAAATATAGTTTTCGGAACACAATTAAAAGAAAAATTATGGGGTGAATAGGGACCGCATAAAAAAAGTCTCACGTTTAAAATAACTCAAAACCTTACGAAATAACTAGTACATACCTGGAATTTCGCCAAACGTTTTGGAATCTGATTTAAAAAATACACTTGCGAACATTTTTAAATATTTTATTTACATATTATGTGATTATTTTACACATACAAAACTTTTCAAAACGTATAAGCATTATCTTTCGTAGTCTGACAATTTACGCGAACTTTCCTGTGATAAACTGGTTCAAAATCGCTTTCGTCACTTGAAGATACTATCTCGCACTCGTTTAGAGTTGACTTTTTTTCAGGTACCATATAGTCAGTGATTAGTTTTTGCGACGACTGTTGTTTCACTAGACGCTTGTATATGTCCCGGTAGCCAGATATGAACGACTGAAGCTCCTTTTGGAATTTTGAAGTTCTTTCAAAATTGGCATCGATTGCAAGAAAATGACATTCTAATTTATGACAGAGTTGGAGTCCTGCATAGATTTTATCTGCTGTCATATGATCTGGTTCTCTTTGAAACAGAGAGCTTTCTCTGAGAGAGAGCTTGTATATGACATAATTATTTTGTATTTTTTTAAATGTCGAATAGAGAGTTTTGGAAATGGACTACTCATATAAAAAATCGAAAAAACTAAATGACCGATCAATCCTACTGATTTTTTTTTATTGATAACTTCGTCAATTATGTTCAATTTGATTGAAATTTTTATTTACCGCACAAAAAAAATCGCATAAAAAATCGCACAAAAACAGGTTTGAGTGTACAACACAAACACATCCAGGCCTTCTCCGGGATTCGAACCCAGGCCCTACAGCACCGCAGTCAGCGTCACTAACCACTATACCGAATGGGTGGCAAATTTATGCAATCGAATCAGAAAAAAATGTGGATCAGTAAAATGTGCAGCCAAACATGCGTTCTACGCATAGTTTTCTAATATTTTAGTGAGTTATTTCTGAAGCACTACTTTCTTATGATTATTCTCTAAAATACAGAAAAGCAATTAATTTTTTCGTCTTTGCAGTATATAGAAGTTTCTAGAGACTTTTAAATACTTCACATTTTTTTATTAACTCATCCGCATCTTTCAAAACCCACATTATATACAGGGTAATTTAATAAGATAATGTTATACTATTTTTGTAGAATAATTTGAAAAGTTTAGTGAAGGTTTCAATCCATTTTCTTTGCATAATTAGTCACAAATTATAGTTTGCATCATCAAAGCAGTTTTTGTAAGTTTAAATAAATAACGTTTATACACTAACACCTTTCATTCTTTTACTCGACATTTCTTTCAAAATTATTTATGAAATATGTCCTCAAAAAAATAAACCAGAAAAAAGATTTTTTCTTCTGGAATACTTTATAACTGCATAGTCTTTAAATGAATGTACCTTGTAACTTACTGACAGCAAGAATCATTCATGCATTTCAAGATAAAGATTCTCAACTTGTTCTCCAGTTTCTGCCAAAAATTTTAAAATTTTAGTCAGTTCAGTATTACGTTTCTTCGGTGATTGAATTAGGCAATGAAACTATAAAATCCTTCAAAGAAAGGGAATAAAAAATGAGAGACTTGCGTTTATTAAAAACACAAAGAATAATAATAAAAAATTCCCACTCTGGAACCTGAGTTTTTTATCAAGTACCTTGCTTTCTTGGCGTTTTTATGGAACACGCATATAAACAAATGTGTAAGCTTTTCAATGGAAAAACCTGTGAGGAACTATTTATTTATGAATTTCACGAAATATTCTTAACACATTTACTTTATGTTTCTCTAACTGTAACCATTTTTATTCAGCTCGCATCATTCCAGAAAGTGAAGTGAGATGGTTTATAAGAATGGAAATATATATTCTGCTTGAAATAAAAAGGCATTTTTGATATATAATATTCAGAACCTATCTTATCACCGAACATAGTTATTGCCTTAAAGTGCAGACCTATTCCGTTTTTTATAACTGCTGTAAAGATTTTATTTATTTCAAAAAACAATTATTCCACAAATATGCATGAACTTTATTTTTATAATTTTTAAAAACCTTTATTCTTTAAAATATTACTATCAAGATACTTCTTTAGTGTTTTGTTTTCAACTACTCTCAGTTATAAATTTCAAAAATACCTGTTTTTTTATGGTGGTATATAATATCTACTCAGAGCATAGGAAACATTTTTCGATTAATCGAGTTTATTCCAGCTAACCTTTTACATTTTCTTAAACTTATGATTTCATAGAAATGAAATATATTTTTACAGCAGTATAATTTTAAAAGCAATTTGTTGATGCGTCTTATACTTTAAACAACGAAATATAGCTTCAGTTGATTTTTAAAACTAAACGTTATCAGTATTGAGCTTTTCTTTCTTTTTTTTCAGAATGCTCTATTTTGGAAATTGTTTATGTATAATTCTTAGCAACTTAAGCTATGCTGACCAACTAAAAGAAAGGATATTTAAGTCAGTAATTTAATTATTTGCGTGTGAAAATGAAAAATTGTTCCGATAATCAATTCAAACGTAACATTACATATCAATTGGATATCATTGTAAAATAAACGAAAATATAGTTCTTTAATTCACGTAGAATATTCTTTTACGATTCAGTACCTAGTTTATTCGAAGCACACAAAAACACATGAGGATACATTATCTATGGTTTTGTTAAAATTGTAATTATATAGAAAAAAAATTCCAATCGTACAGTTTTTGCATCGAAAAGTAAGTGAATTAATTCTAAAATGCTAATTCATTATTTTGAAATATTTTAGCTAAGTGTATTCTGTTCTACAGAACTCGCTTACAAAGATAATAAATTAATACGAAAAAATATCATCACTTTACGAAGTTGCAAGTTAAAGAGATAAATGTACTGGCTATAATTATCATTACCTTCACTTTCACCAATAAGTGGAAAGTTTTCAGTAAAGTCCCTTTTCAAAAGAACGAATGTACTGAATGATGTGTTTTTTGATAACCACAACATACGTTAATCAATGATAATTTGTCTCGTAAAATAAGAAGTTTGAAATTTTATCCACATTGGGTGTAGCCACCATGCGCTGTAATAAGTGCTGCTATACGACGTGGTATGGAGTCAAACAGAATTTGAATGTCTGCTTGTTAAAGAGAATTCCATATTGTTTATATGTGCAGCAAAAGTTTGTCTTTTGAAGCTAAAGGACGTGGATCACGAGCGAGAAGCCCACCAACCAAATCCCACACGTGCTCAATCGGTGATATATCCGGTGAATAAGCAAGCCAAGGAAGAAGTTGCATGTGTTGGGCTAAACAGAAGTCTCGAACAGTCTTGGTAACATGTAGGCGTGCATTATCCTGCTGAAAGATAGCTCCAGGGATGCCGTGGAGGAAGGGAACGACTTCGGGCTGTAGCACGTCACGGACATATGCGTTGCTATTGAGGTTACCTTCAATTCATAGTAAATTGGATAGTCCATGAAACAAAATCGCACCCCAAACCGTAACTCCGGGTGTTAGGCCACTGTGTCGTTCGATAACGCACTCTGGAAGGCAGCGTTCATTGGCATAGCGTCTAACACGAATACGGTCATCATGGTCCCACAAATTGAAGCGCGATTCATCTGAAAAGACAACTTGGTGCCAATCAGCTTGCGATGCTCTGTGCTCATGAACCCATTGCAGACGCAACCGTCGATGGTTTGCCATGAGTGGGATCCTGTTTAAAGTCTGTAGCAGTTGACCAACGTGCTGTCGACTGCCTCGAAGAAGCTGAATGGTTATACCCCGCCAAACGAAGCAGGTGTCAATCGTCGCACACTGACGTCATCTTCCGTCAGCCACTGCCAGTTTTTCGAGTTGTTCGGTGTTCGTCAGTTCTCTACTTCTAAACTCGCATCACTGTGGAAGTGTTCCGCTGCTCACGAGCTCCTATTGCGAAATAGGCAAATCGTCCTTCTCGAAG
This sequence comes from Trichonephila clavata, assembly GCA_019973975.1. NCBI lineage: Eukaryota > Metazoa > Arthropoda > Arachnida > Araneae > Nephilidae > Trichonephila > Trichonephila clavata. Next base: position 79,099 of record BMAO01012762.1, read on the forward strand.
GCCGATAATCCTCCCCCGTTCAAACTCCGTATGTTGTTGGAATTTCTCCTTATTTCGTAGTGGAGGCATATTTGGGTCTCACTGAACGTTCGCCTCTAATAAATAATCATTAACTATTTTCAACGTCCCGCTACAGCCCTCTATTTATATGCTTTCAGCATCAGTTCAGAGGGCACTGCGCGTGCCACGCATGCGCGGCGGCTCTGAAACTTTACTATCTTACGTCACATCTTATAATTGATATTTGCTACAAAGTTCATTTAATTCTGATGATTCCTTCATGATGTTGCATTTTTTTTACAAACAGCAGTGTAAAATTCCATAATGGGATATTTGAAACCGCATTTAATGAGTTGTCTAAGACCATAAATCAGGAATCTTGAAATATATATTAAGTTGCATCGTATAAAATTTTCTATTTCTCATTGGAAGCTTTTAACACGCTTTTATAAGTTCCACTTGCATGTAACGGAATCTTGGAACTCGATTTTCACCCACTTAAAAAGGTTAAAATTATTCGAAATTTTGCACACTTGTCAAGGCCTGATGACAGTACAATAATTTCATAATTCTGCTCCATTGTCCTCATCAGGATCGTCAGGAATCACGATAATCAGATTTGGTGACAATTAAATATATCACTTCCAGATTTGGCAACTTATTGCTGATACAAATTTCAGATTTGGCGACTAATTCAATATACCATTTTCAGATTTGGCGACTAATTCCACATAACATTTCCAGATTTGGCGACTAATTCCAGATTTAGCGACTAAAAGAAAAAGGTGTAACCCTACAGCGAGAGCTTTTAAATAATAAACTTGTGGTTTATAAAAAGAAAAAAAAAGTGTTCTGTATGTGAGAAAGTGGAGAGTGGGTGGGTGGGGGGTGTTATCAATTTCTTACTATAATATAAACATTTTTCTGAAAATGAAAATAAAAAAAAATAGGCCCGTGATGTGAAAAAAAATAATTTATGTTCTAACTGCTAAATATTTTTTTATTTTTACAGAGCAATACGTTTAGAAGTCATGATACGAATTAACATCATAGCAATACGTTTAAAAGGTGAGAATACGATTGACAATAAATATTAACATGCTTTTAGTAACTCGCTTTCTTTAATGTCTGTCCGGGTGAAACTTTGTAATTGATTTTAAACTGTGTGACTTTCCGATGAGCTAGAGATTTGAAATTTGGACCATATCTCAGAAGTGGATGACAATGCATGAAAATGTGAAAAAAGAAGAAGAAAAAAACGAAAAGGAGGAATTTTTTTTACTTTTTAGTCCGTTATAAAAAAATGTGGTAATCTAAATTTTTTTTTATTCGAACTTTTTTTCTTCTTACCACACATTTTATTTGTTTGACCTGTTCTTTTGAGACGGAATCTAATATAACGATACGGGACTCACCCGAGGTCCCGTAAACAGAGAGAATAAATACACTTCAGACCCTTTAATTAAAATCCATTGAAGAGCAAGACTTATTCCAGCAGCCACATAATTATGGCTCCAAATATCAAACTCAAGGATAAATTCAACAATGAAAAAATGACTGTTTAAAATATTAAAAAACACGCTTTTATTGTAGATCGAACTAAAAAATGAAAAATAAATTATAATTTAAAAAAACTAAAGAGCACACTTTTATACTGAATCGAACTAAAAAGTAAAAAAATAATTCTTAATATAAGAATAAAATGATAAATGAGAAAATTAATGTCATTGTGGTAAAAGCGTGGGGTGCAATTTCGGAATTGAAAGAAGTTAGAAACGATAACAATTGATATATTTATAGAACACCCCACGCTTTTACCCCAATGGCATTCATTTTCTCGTTCATCATTTTATTCTTATATTAAGAATTATTTTTTTACTTTTTAGTTCGATTCAGTATAAAAGCGTGTTCATTAGTTTTTTTTAAAATTATAATTTAACTCGATTGTGAATTGAACCCTACTTACAGAAGTTTCAGTGTTTAAAATATATTACTGTGGAAATTTTTCTGCGCGTGTATGCTGCATAATGGTATAAAAAGTACTAATTTTTGTGCATCATAGTGTCTCTATCGCGATTGCTAGCAGAGGTAGGAGAGAGACCTTTCCCTCTTCGGATACTTACAAAAAGCTCTCTGATACATATTGTTTCAGTGACGTCTCTTCTCTCGGAAATATCTACTGACCCCTGGTATTGAAAAACCCAAACCTGTGAAACAAATTGAGATTCGAGCACTAACTTGTAGAAACTGTTTCAAACATGCTTTGGCCAAAAGAGACGCTGCTCGATTAAATTTCATAAAAATTTGTACAATATTGTATTGATGTCATTCTGGAACTGCTGTGCACTCCTGAAGAAGAAACTCTTGAAGGATTTTTATATGGGATCTACAAATATTGCTAAAGTTTAAAAAATTACAATAAACGAGGTTGCAACCAAATTTTTAAACAAACATTTGATTTTAAGCTTCAAACGTGTTGAATTGCCAAATCTAGTTAAGAGAAATTGCCATATATAATTTAAACGGCCAAGTACAGCAATATGTTCTGAATCCACTGATCTGTTTTGAACATTAGAGGTTCGGACATTCACAAAAATTCTTGTCGACCTGCTCTAAATGTGCATCTGTTGGACGTCTTTCCATGGATTGCAATCTGGAGGTGTCATCTCAGTACAGTTACATTCCTCTAATTCCAAATCAGAAAAACAAATTAAGAGATTGAAACTATTAACAATGTTTTTTATTTTAAAAAAACTCGCCCTTCCTCGGATATCCCCCAATACACGGCTGCTAAATATCCAATCACCTCCTCAAGGCACCCGACTAGGTTCGAAGACCAATTTTTCAAAAATTGACTATCAGAAGAATTTTATTATTTTAAAGAACATTAATAGGCTTAAAGAGTTATAATTATGAAATAAATACCATGCATCACCTTTGTTTTTGAAAAAATTTATTCTTATAAAATTTTTTTTTAAATTTCAATTTTAGGAAAAACAGTGTAAAAAAATATATATTGGACATAATGTAATTTTAATTGCATTGATATATTTATTGATCCACCTGAAGTGTCGCAAACCGCAGGTTAAAAAATATTTTCAAAAATAAATATTTAATAAGCATTCGAACTTCACGTTAATGATTTTTCGTTAAAATTACTCTATATTCTAAGCTAAAAAGGACCATAAAATGTGATTAAATGTAAGTATCTTAAAACCTGCGGTTTGCTACACTCTCAAGGGCTTATAACATAAATGTTGCAAATTTCATTGAATTTATATAATTGTTATGGAGATATCCCAGTTTTCGTGCAAAAATTATCGTGAAAATTTCATTCTTCAAAAAACACATTTAAAAAATATACTTATAAGTTACATAAAGTAAATATTAAAGAACAACTTAAAATTCTAAAGTTGTATATGTTATTCCTTCTTCTTTCTCAATTTTTATATTTCTTTTTTTTCGAATGGCTTTTTTTTTTGATGAGCAACAATGAAAGAAGGCAGCAATAACAGCAGACTGCATTTTGTCCAAGTTCCCAATATTGCTTCGAATAGCAATTCCATAGTAATTCTGTACCTTATTAATTAAAACCATCAGTCAATTTACCTTTCCCCCGAGTCCTTTATTTCTGCTTTTCAATTTTCGAAGCCTTGTTCCAACTCTTTTTTGAATATGTCCAATACATTCTAGCTTCTTTCCCGTAAATGTTCCTTACGGCATCAAAAGCTTTGGAATCTCCATCCCTATAATAGTTAGTGTATCGTAACATTCTATGATCTTTCGACCTCTCAAAAATGCGATAAGCCCCAACCGGTTCCATACTGGATGAAGATCCTTTATGATGATTACACCGCAATTTCACATTTTCATGGTCCGTCTTTGAATTGCATTTTCTACAAAACTGAGATAAAGTTTCAAAGTCAACAATTTTCCCAGTATCGACAGATATTGCACTAACACAACCATTTAGCGAAGAAAACCCACGTCGCTGCCAGGTACCATCCACCGAAACACCACAATTTACAGTATCATGTATAGATTTTTTTAATTGCCTAATACCTTTTACTGCGTCATTCATTATTTTTGCTCCAATGGAAGTAGCAGCACTAAGGAATTTTTTTCCTCGTTGGCGGAATGGCAAGCTTTGAGAGAAAGGGAGATAGATTCAAAACAGCACAAAGTTTTCTTCCTGCTGAGACACCTCTACCAATCAATCTTAAGCCATAAACAAAACGAGTATTGAGTTCATTCATTTTGTCTAACTTTTTCGAAGTACAAAATTCCGATATGAAACTGCAATTTTTAGAGTGCAAAGAAAAGTTTGAAGATAATCCAAAACTTGAATCTTCCTCAAGATAAAGGCTTCCTGCTCTACACTTTTTATTTGGGCAAAACAATACGGAAAAAATACCAATTAAAATTTCCAGATCAATCAACCTGTTTCCAGTTAAATGTTCTGTATTACTTTCATCATCATATACCTGATAACAATGCTGCAGCTTCAGTGAACTGGCGGTCATAATTTCTTCTTCCTTGCATGAAGCAATTTCAATGTATGTATTTTGGTTTCCCTTAAACTTTCTTTTACGGGGACGATGTGAACGACATTTACCCATGATTTCAGGCAAAATAAATTTAAGATTAAATTAAAATAATTTAAGTTCTAAAAATAAAGCAAAATATAGAAATAACAGAATTAAGATCGGCGTGGTAAATCTAACGTCGAATGTAAACAAACACGGAATAGTAATAGTCTTAAAATAGCGTTGCCAATCGTTTGCAACAAAATTGTTTGAAATAATTATTAGCAAGCTGTGGCTTAGTAAACAGATAATTAAAATTTTGGTTTTTGAAATTCCATTTTAGTGAAATAATAATTAAACACTTCATATGTCGCTCACATCCGGTCCAGATCACATTACTTCCGGTTTCGTTTTCAACTACTATCACTTATTAAAATTGCTATATCTAGAGTTCTAATTTACGGAAAATTAAAATAAAGACTGTTTTGGAATCTTAAAGGTTGTGGCTTTGTTTTACAATCATAAAAAAAATTCGACATTTTTGTCAAAAAACACTTTTTTAACCTAGTCGGATACCTTAACCTTTAAGGTGAATCACTTCCTTTGTTTAACATCTTACATGACATCTAGATGGCGCTGGCTATAGCGAAATTTTTGGCACAAATATTTTTCTAAAGATTCCCTAGATGGGCAATAAATTTATCTCTCCAGTACTCCTTTCAACAAAATTCTCCCCTCAGCGAAAGGAGACACTCCGTGACTGGGGGGGGGGGGAGGCAAAGTCGTAAAACTGGTAGAGAAGTTCTTTTTTCTTTTTCAAGGGGAAGGGGGTAAAACAGCAGTGAATCTTGTCCAAGGAAGAGTTCTTATTTCTGGACACAAATCAGTGGTCAAACTTTTTCCGCTCATGTAAGATATTTTCCACAGTGTTGGATAAAACGACATGGAGACCCCCCTAGGCAGTCCAGTTCTCGGGGCCCTGTAGCCTAATAATCTTATTACACAAAATTTTAACAATATATTTCATTGCACAAATAAAATAACAAATAATCAGCAAATTAAAAAAATATGTAACTAAACAATAATTATTTATTCGAATTTTTAATAAAAACTAATTCTTGCAGCAAAAAATAACTAAATATTTGGGGTTTTCTTTTTTTATTTTTGGGACCCATAGGCAATTACCTACTCCACCTAATAAGTAATTCGGTACTGATTTTCGGGGAATCCCATTCCACACTCTTAGAAGAATATATCTTAAAATAATATTTAAAGTATATAGATAAACATATTTTCTTGATGTTATAGGAAAAGACTTTTAAAAATTTTATTTCTTATTAAAAAAATTATGATGTAATGTTAATGTTATTTATTCATTGATAATATTAATTTTTGATCCAAATGTCACCTGTGCACGCATACATTATATTTAGTATTCTCAATTTTTACACAAACTGTCGTCCTTTGGAAATAATGTGTAGTAGCATTTCATATTCCGCGTTTAATTCGTTTTTATATTTTGTTTTTGTAGCCACTCGCGTTGAGAAATATTTTTCATGGCACTAAAATGTTCACAGCTATGTGAGAAATTCTGCGCATTTTGCAAGAATTGGCAACCTAAAATTTTGGTGTTCTCGCTTAAATTTAAATTTTTGCATTGAATCTTTTGATATGTCGATAAATTGTTCCATCTTCTTCATTATAGGTGTTTTTCTCCCCCACAAATGTAAAAGGTTTCAAAACATTGTACTAACTAGTATAAAATTACTTTGTGGAACTCGGGATAGTAAACAATAGTATATTCACAATCTAATAGATAAAGAAAAAAGTTTTAAATTCATTTATTACAATACAATAAAAGTTTAAAAAGTTTTTCACAACAAAGTTAAGTTATGCACAAATAAAATTTTTAATTTTAATGTATGAGATCATTTTTAGATAATTGTGGTTATACGAATTTCATGAGAACTTTAATCCGTTTTACATACACATTTATAGTTTTTCTTTCCATTTTTTTTTTATTGTGACTCGTGGAATCCCAAGGTTCTCTGGAACACAGTTTGAAGATCAATGGATCAATTCACAATCTAATAGATAAAGAAAAAAGTTTTAAATTCATTTATTACAATACAATAAAAGTTTAAAAAGTTTTTCACAACAAAGTTAAGTTATGCATAAATAAAATTTTTAATTTTAATGTATCAGATCATTTTTAGATAATTGTGGTTATACGAATTTCATGAGAACTTTAATCCGTTTTACATACACATTTATAGTTTTTCTTTTCATTTTTTTTTTATTGTGACTCGTGGAATCCCAAGGTTCTCTGGAACACAGTTTGAAGATCAATGCTCTAGATAAATGATTTAGAGAACCAAACTGTTTAATTTTTTCTGAATAAATGATTTTCAAACAAAGAATAGGTGGATTTAAGGCAGTGAAAAATTTAATTTCACGTTTTTATCTGCTGTATTAAATGAACAAACAATATGATACAATTTTACTTTCATGTGATAGAAAAGGGGTTGGCAACCTATTTCACACGTGGCACAATTCTCAGTGGCACTCTGCACTACTCAACAAATGCGTCAGTTTTCAAGAGGATGGAAGTTGATAAATTTGTTATGGATCTTATTTGAAATAGATCTCCAAAATTATGGACAATTATGAAATGTCGAAAAAATCGGAAAGATAACTCCAAACATAAATTTAAAGATATTTTGTAAATTATTGAACTTTATTTCTGCAGAGATTTAATTGTTTCAGAAGAGAAAATTGTATGCATTCTGCTCACCGCTTTTGGTTCCATTTATCTAAGTAAAAACTCTTTCCTCATAAGAAAAATATTTCGAGTCCACATAGAAAATCAACAAAGAATTGTCTCAATTTTCTTCTTAGACAAATTCTTATCTATAAAATCTAATTAAATATTTTTCAAACAAAATACGCAAATAATAGCCTCATTACATTACTTTTTATTATAAATAGCAGTATCAATAATATCATGTGTATCTGAAAAATATTTAACAATTTTTAAATGAAGAAAGTACGAACAAAAGAAAAATATTACAATTTTTTCCCCGGCGTTTCTCAGTACAAATTCTGAAATATATCAACGTTGATAAAAGCGTATAATAATAGACATGATATATTTTATGTTGCGTATACGTATAGAATAAAATACACTTTTTAAATCACATACAGTTATTGATTTTAGTATACAATAACCTAAATTTAACATTTATACCGTTGGATAAACATACGATTATTTAAATTTTACCCATATTTGGCAACAAAATAATAGTATTGTCTTATGTAGTGGATGGCATTTGATGTTACTACAGTTTTTTCTAATATTTATTCATTAATTAGCAATTAATTAATTAAATTAATTACCGGTTTTCGACACCAACTTAAATTCGTCTCCATTATTGTAACAATGTAACTGCTAAAACAATGACAAAAGTTGGCGCCGAAAACCAGTTTTTCAGCCAAACTAGCCGAACCGGGTGTGCATTGTTACAACAATTCAGACAAATCATGCTTTTTTTCAATTCCTACTATTAGTTCACTCTCTCCCTATACATATATCTATATATATCTTGTTAAAATTTTCAATCGTTAATAAAATACTTTCTATGCATTCATTCAAAGTAGAAATTGACTTAAAATTTTTTTTATATTACTTGTTTCCCTTGAAAATGAAATTAATCTAACAGGAAATTGCGCTCAAACTTATGGGACGAAAACCTGCAACACCAATTACGATGTACAAATAAATGCATTGAGACCTATTTGCAAAAACTCAGTGAAAGAGTTGAGAAACAAATATCTCTCTAATCAAATAAATTTAAATCATATTATTTGATTCATTGCATTTTCATTATTATATTATCTATGTTTGTATACATATAAAAATAATGAAAACAATTATAATTCGTTCTGTTTTAAATTCTTACTCCAATAAATGCTTGTAATGAATCCAAATCTATCATAGAAATATATATTTTATATGTGGCCCGCGGAATTGTAATGTTTTTCCGAAGTGTCCCGCAAGGTCATTTGGGTTGGCCACCCCTGTTCTAAGCAAAACCCTATCAGAAGACTTTTCAAGTATCACCAAAAGCGGGTACCCCCTTCCCCCCTCACACTCTGCAGTTTCATCTGCTCTTTGCTGTTTTATTACAGAGCAATAAAAGTTTCTACCTCCCTTCCCCTTTTTTTTGTACCTTTCTTTTCTTTCCTATAGACTTCGCACCAATGTTTGTGGTGAACTAATGAAAACACCGTTTACATACTTAGAAAATTATTTTTTTAAAAGTAAGTGTTTGTAAAAGTTTATTCACTGGATTATCATTTTGTGGAATACTTTATTTTCTAATTTCAAAATAAACTAGACCGAATCAATATTTTAACTATAGTGCTAAAAAAATTTTATAAAAATTTTACTACTTAAAAATTTTATTACATATTTTACTAAAATGGATATATTCCGAATTAACTTTAATTCTGACTTTGATATGTGTAAAATGTATTGCGCAAAGAAACCGCAGCATCTATTATATTAAAAATTTAGTCAGACTTGACCAGGGAATTGAAAATGTTCAATGATAGAAAATACCAGTCCGTGTCGGTTTATCCATTGGGCACTTGGGGCGGGCGCCCTGGGCCGGGAAGGGCCCGGATAGGCTGGACTTAAACAGGTTTTCTAATTATAAGTTTCACTTCTCCAGAGTTAAGAGTACATGTAGATCTTCTGCTCCCAGGTATCGAAATGAGCCTAAACAGGCACTGCAGACAGTAATATTGAATAGAAAAAAAAGTATATTTAAAGATACAGCGACTTTAAAATCGCGATATTGCCATATTTATTCGAATCTAAGACGCACCTTTTTATTCCGATGTTAATGCTACTAAAAATTGGTTGCAAGACGGAAAAGAATCGAAGACGGAAAAATTCATCGGATAGAAAAATTGAACAAGATATTATCGAATAGAAAAGATATAGATTTCGTTTATTTTTAAAAGTTTTTAATACTGGTAAAAAATAAAATAATTGTTCATTTCTTATTAATTCACCTTTTTTTGTTTCGTAAAATGAGTGAGTGAACATTAACGTCGCACTGAGGGCTTTTGACGACGGACTTCGTAATTTTGAACCATGGTCAAGTGACGAGGACGACACCTGAACTAGTATCCCCTATCCTAACTACCACATCACACCAACGGGAGAGCATTTAAGCTCTCGACAGATTTACAAATAGAACAAACAGAGTACAAATAGAATTTTAAATTTCAATGATGAAATGAGCTTTTCATAAAAGATACTTGTAGTTATACAAACTTCAATCCATTTTGTCGTAGTCTCTCACTACCCCTATGATTATTAACTCCCCTTTGCATATTATCTAAATTTGGGTATGTTGGATTCATGATTAACGACTACTTAATTAATAAATCAATATTATTTATTGACCTTTCTTAATAGAGAAATACACAAATATTAATCAAACTTTAAGAACAACAAATTACAGTGGAGTGCGAGAAGAACCCGATTATGAACGACGGAATACTAACTGAAACCACGGAGAATAACGCATACAATCAAACTACGCATTTATATCTAATTTATGAAAATAACTGACCTGATACCTTTTTAAGGCAGGTTTCTCTAATACTGGATTGTTCTAAGGAGCGGCTTCAATCTTTGATATCTTCAGTTCCGTCCCGAACCGAATAAATGAACCTTTTTCAATAGTCTTCCTCCGGCGAATATACTTCCACTAGTTAAACTAATCTCTCAGAATCACCTTCTTAATCAACCTCGTAGTCATCCTCAATCTCTTCATTTCATTTCTCCCTTTTATATCTTTTTCGAACTCGCTAAACCCGAAACTATCTTGTTTGCATAAGTCACACTTTTGGCTCTCGGCGGAGATTGGTTAAAATAAATAAAATATTTAAAGATGTGAGAGAAGGTTAGTGAAACGCGTAAGCACCCGTCACAATTTTACATATGCATTTATAATCTTTTTTTCGATTGTTTATTGTGACGGGTAACCTTGAGAACCCCAGGGTTCCGTGGAACACAGTTTGAAGGCCACTGCACTATATAAATGCTGAGGAGAACGAAACAGGAGAAAAGGTAGATATACATTAGTGAAGAATTAAGTTTTTTGTTTCAATCTGTTGTATTAAAAAAAAGGACTAACAGTATGAAGCAATTTTACTCTTAACCAATAAATATAGTACCATAGAAAATTACATGGTTTATTTTCCAGAATTAAGCTGGCATATAATTTACAAATAAATTTTCATAATTTGCTATGAATTCCATGTAAAAATAAATTCCATGTAATTGGTGAGTATGGTGTCTTTTGGGGAGAATTTTGTTTTTATTCTTTTATCCCCTTCTCTCTCTCTCACACACACACACAAATAAATAATATTCCTAACATGTTTCAAAATTTCCAATCTTATTAGTTTTAGAAGATGCATAACAATCATCAATCAAAAAAAGTATCAAAATAATAAAAAAACGTTGGTTTCTTTTTTCACTGATATACAAAACATTTCTTTGTCGAATAATTCTTATTTATTCACCGATTCTACAAAGTAGAAATTAAACTTCTTAGATATGCATTTTATCTGCTCCTTTTTCTAAAAAAATAATAAGTATGTGAAAGGACTATTGTTTCAAATACAGAATCGAAAATTTTATCTACGTTAAATAATTTTTGTTCTTACATGTTCTAATAATATGCACTTATATATAATTTATAAAAATCAATAATATTAGTGTGTTAAAACGAAATAGTAGTCCTAAAGGGAAAGTTTATCAATTGTAATTAAATTATTATAATTTCAATTGTAATTCATAAGATTACGCAGGATTCCATTTGGATTTGCTTTTTCAGTATTGAGGTGGGGGGGGGGGTGATTTCTCTTTTCTAAATAATAAATTTTCTTAATTTGTTTCAATGATTGTTAAAAATAACATCTACTGTCTCTTCATACCATTTCCTTCTTCGGTGGTGTGGGGTAAAGAGGACGTGGTTAGAGCTGATACATAATATTTCGTGGCTAGAGCCATCACCACCTAGAGATCGGACACATCCCCATCTTAGAACAGATAAAGGGTGCAAACAAATAAGTAAATAAATGCTTTTAAAAATTACAAATGTAATTTAAAACGGTATTTTAAATGGTAAATATCTTTCACGTGTGCTCTAACGTTTTTTTTTTTTTTTTTTTTTTTTTTTTTTTTTTTTTTTTTTTTACGGAAGTTTTCTGTTTTTTCACGATTATCGAATTACAAGAATAAATACATTTTTTATTTATATTAAATTGTTAAGATATTATAGTGCGAATGCGTTTTAAAGATAGCGAAGTGTAATAAAAATAAGAACTTTCAGAGAAATATTTAAAAATTAATAGTAAATAACAGTATAATGAAGGGTCGAAACTGTGTACAACAAATGACATGTGACTGATTAGGGAAACAACGCAATAGGTACAAGAATATCCACTCTTCCAACCCAACTTCCCAGTCAGACAGTGTTTCCACTGTCGACTCTGACCACATAACCTTTCCTTCATATTGAGGGGGAATGTCCAATTTGGGGTCAAAGGCTATCTTTGATCAGCAAACCCCTCTCTTTTCAACTAGACATATATTGCCTTTCTGCATTGTTCAAAGACTTGAATACTGCCTATCATAGGATGTTTACGAGCTCTCTATTACTTTTATTTTTCAAAGGCATTTTTAGAAATATTAAAAAAAAAAAGAAGCTGAGTTGAAATAAGTCTTATGAGAAGTAAAGAGGTTCCTATTCTAAATTTCAAAAGTGACTGAAACGAGCAACGTATTTTTCTTCCGTCGGAACAACGCCATCCAATTAGAAGACCTCAAAATCACCGAAATTTGGGACTCCACCCCCTCACACATCCCCAATACTGCTTTTTCCTCTTTTCTGTTTTAGTATCCGCAGCAATAAAAGTTTCCTATTTCTCCCCTTTTTTTTTGTACCGTTCTCTTCTTTCCTAAAGACTTCAGACCAACAAGTGTTTTCTGGTCCCATCTGAAGTGAAATTCCCATGAAATATTGACATCATGACATGACGAGTTGCCTTTGGAAGGACGCTAAATGGTTTTGAGAATAACAAAACTGCAATTAAAAACAAAGTAGTTTATCACATAGTGATTAAACTGAGTAACAGGTTGTTTTAAGACAATCATTTATAGTAAAATAGCTTTGTAATAATTAGATTGACATAAGTTTTCTAGTGGATATATTCAACATTCTGCCTGTCCCCAACATTCCGCCAACATTCCCCCTCGAAAAAAGGTGTTAATAGCTGTTATGAGTTTTTCTGAGCAAATAATTAATGGAAAAGTTGAGAAAAGTAAAACTTCTTAACAATAGAAAATCGAGCAATAGCAATTGCGAGATTAAAAAAAGAAAAAACTATTAATTATTACAGTTATATTTTCCCTTCGTTAATAAAATAAATCATCTCATTTAAAAGTCTTCTTAAATTATGTATAATTGCGTTTAAAAAATGAAAACATCTTTTAAATAGTTAGAAAATTAAGTTTTAATTTTTTCATAAATTAGTGTTCTTAGAAGTTTATTCAGCAATTTATCTAATTTAAAAATAAACTAGTAATAAAAATAAATATCTTAACTATAGTCCTAAAAGAAAAACACCTATGAGCAGCGAATATCTGTTCATACGGTAATGCCTCACATATTTCTTTTTTTCATAAAATAATATATCATAAAATTTTTAAGTAGTAAATTTTTTTATAAAACTTAACTAAAATGGATACATATTTTGAATTAGCTTTACATTTTAAACATATCAAATTTTGAATTATTCAACAAAGAAATCACTCAGCGACTATTATATTAAAATTTTTGTCAAGAACATCAGGTTGTTGAAAATATTCAATGATAGAAAAAGCCAGACAGTAATTTTTAATAGAAAAAAAACTTAAATCACGATATTGTCATATTTATTCGAATCTAAGCCGCACTCCTCCCCTCGATACTTATGCTACTAAAAATCGGGTTGATCTAAAAATTGAACAAGATACTATCGGATAGAAAAAAATCACAGGTTCCCGTTTATTTTTAAAAAGTTTTTATAATACTGGTAAAATAAATTAATTATTTTCATTTCTTATTAATTCACCTTTATCAATTTTTTATTTCGTAAAATGAGTGAGTGAATATTAATGTCGCACTGATTAGTTACTCAGGGGCTTTTGGCGACGGACTTCGTAATTTTGAACCATGGTCAAATGACGAGGACAACACCTGAGAGGGCATCCCGTCTCCTACCACACCAACGGGGGGACGTTTGAGCTCTCGACAGATTTAACATACATCGCTTTGTGGCCACGGTAGCCGAGTTCTCTAGGTATCGGATCGTGGCTGGCATGTCACGAGTTCGAGCCCAGTATCACTAAATACCCACCGTGTAGGGGAGCGATGCACGTTAAATCTGTCGAGAGCTCAAACGTCCTCGTCGGTATTAGGACCTCCCTCTTAGTT